>CABHPP010107056.1:0-37819 GCA_902168425.1 Peromyscus attwateri
TGTGTGTGTGTGTGTGTGTGTGTGTGTGTGTGTTTGTGTGTGTGTGTGTGTATGTGTGTGCGCACATAGACAGAGATACACCTATAATCATATATATATATGTGTGTGTGTGTGTGTGTGTGTGTGTGCACATAGACACAGATACACCTATAATCACACATATATGTGCAAGTGTACATGTATACAAAACATACAGATGCAGAGATGCATGCCTATACATGCACAGATACAGGTACTGAGCATACACCCAGAGATGACGGTACACATTCACACATGAATACACTCATATGTCCACAAATTCATGCATGAAATATGTACACATACAGAGGCGCACAAAGATATGCGCATGCACAAAGACACATTCATAAAGATGCACACATACATGTCTGCATGTATGCACACAGAGACTATCATGAATGCATGCATACACAGAGGTGCCTTCATACACATGCATGCATGTGTGCACACAGGGAGTTGTGTGCTTACATACATGTACAAACAGATACGCACAGATGTTCACAGATGCACATGCATGTATAGGCTCATGGGTATCCACACATGTACTTACACATAAAGGCGTCTATGCGTACACGCAGTCACACCTACAAGACATACACCTGTATACACCACATGAGAGCAAGCACACATGTGGGAGTGTGTGAACACACAGGTATGCATGTACTCACACAGAGACACACATGTGTGTACCCTGCATATTAGTGGATACCTACCAGGATTTTACTGAAACCTAGCAAGGGCTGCCTAAGGAAAGTTCCTGCCCCAGGTGCTCTGTGGTGTGACCCACACGGTGACTCCAAGGCCCCAGCTCTTCCGTGAGACCCCCTGGACAAACTCATTCTGTCAATACCCGGGAAGCCACTGAGTGTGGGAGCCCTGTGTTCTCCCTGCCCATCCAGGTACCAGAGGGGCAGCTTCGCCACAGAGGGCGAGGCAGCAAGCCAGTGAGGCTGCCAAGGCAGGGTAGGGCTGTCACCGCAGGGAACACACAGTTCTTGAGCTGCTGACGCTGTTAGCCTGGGAGATAAGGGAGCCGACCTCCACAGCCCCCACTCTGTCACCACCTTAGGAATTGGGGACCCTGCTGCCTCTGGCTCTGGGGGAGAGGAGGACCCGGGCCTCTTCCTGGATGCCAAGCCTCTCCGGGCCCCTCCCCCGGTGCTCAGGTCTTACCTGGGGTCCCCGCGTAGCCCTTGGTCTTATTCTGCCCTTCCTTCAGCTCCACAGCCAACCCAAGGTCAGAAATCCGGATATTGCCTGAAAGCAAATATAAGCCGAGGTCACGCACATTCCGCAGAACAGAGGTGCCAGGTGAGCCCAGGGCTCGGCAGGGCTCCCCTGCACAGTAGAAAAACACACGTACACACATGTTCTGTGTACACACATACCACACTCTATACGCACATATCCACTCCCCACAAAGACACGGCATACACATAGTAGGCAAACCACACGTATCTTACACACGAACATGTAACACCTGCCACACGCATATGTACAGACAGACAGACACACATACACCACTCAGCTTACACCACTGTCCTTTATAACTAACACCCACTAGGCCCCTCTGCAGTGACTTTCAAAGAGGCTGAAGAAGACATGCTTTGGGCCCCTCCCTCCACTCCGGGGGCTCACCGTCATTGTCCAGCAGCACGTTCTCCGGCTTGAGGTCCCGGTACACAATGCGTCTCTGATGCAGGTGCTCCAGACCACTGATGATCTGGGCCGTGTAGTAGATTGCTCGTGGTTCCTGGAAGCCAGGGTTCTCTTCATCCACATTGTAGATGTGGTACCTGGGGGCAGAACACCACGGGAGGTACCCACATAGGGCTGAAGGGCAGTCAAGTGCAGAAACAGTGCCAGGGTCTTAGGGCACACACATATCAACACAGCGTGGTCACCTGGGGACCAAGCATCAGTGTTCTCCTGGAGAACCCCAAGGCTAGAGGCCTCAGATACCCCACACCTTACCTACCACTGTTAGAAGGACATACAAGCTTGTTACTTAACACTCCCTTCCTTCTGACCCCAGAGCAGTGCCAGGACAGGGCCAAGGGAGGTGAGTCAGCCCCACTTTCTTAAAACACAAGCAACCCCAAATCTCTAAGTACACCTGTGGTCTGCTCCAGCAGACCTTGAACCGTTTGGTGGAGTTGGCACCAACACTTCCCTCGCAGCCCCGTCTCCACAGGCCCCTCAAGTGTGTCCTTTTTTTCGCTCTTTCTTGGACACGTCACCTCAACACTTTACAGGGAAGCGAAGCTCAGAGCCGGAAGATATGAATGACCTAACCCACAGGGAGAGTGGGTAAAGACCAGAGGCCTTGGAGATAACCAGAGGACCCTGGGGATGGGGACAGAAGAGCCTGCCACGCTAGAATCACCCAGCATCCCTTGCAGCCCTCTTCCTCTTCTATGGGATTCTCACAGACTGGTTGTCTAGACCTCCTATGACTCGTCTGCTTGAGCAGTGATGTAAATAAAAGCAAGGAAGGGAGAGACATGGGCTTTTGCAAGTTATAGTTCCCTTCAGTGGCACCCTACATCCCCAGGGCACCCCAGGGTCTCACTGCGTTAGCCTCGTGCACCAGGTACCTAAAAATCTCATCATTTTAACCCTGTGTGCCAACTACCCCAGGGTCTCACCACTTATTTCATCCTCCTGACACTGGCTTGGTCATCATTATTTGTATTTTACAGAACAGGAAACTGAGGCAAAGAGTGGTGAAGTCATCAAGCCAGTGAAAGCCGGTGACATGACCTCCCCAAGGATGCAGGAACCACCTCAGAGCATCATCAGGCTCGGCCAACCCAGGCACCAACAGGGGTGGCACTCTCCTATGTAGGCAATAGGCAAGCTGGCTCGAGCTGGTCTTCCAGCTCTCTTATCCCTACAGGAGTGGCCACTGATGGAATTGTTCATTTTAATTCCTTAGCCCTCTCAACCCATGGTACCCCATCACAGCCATCCACAGCACCACATGCCCCCTGTCACCTGTCCCCAACAATCATGGAAATACTCGAGAACGTGCAGTGACAGATACAGCCTAAGTCCTGGGCCCCACAGGACGTGAACTGGGTACCCTAGTTGAAACCAACCCCAGGTTTGGATGCCATTACCTTATGTCACCTCCATTCATGATGGTCATCACCAGACAGAGGTCGGTCTTGGTCTCAAATGCATAGGCCAGAGACACAATGAACCTGCTGTGTACTTTGGCCAGAATCCTCTTCTCGACCATGGCACCCTGGAAGCAGAGTTGTGATCCTCAGTCCTCAGGAATGCACTGTGGAGAGCAGCCTGCATGCTGGGCACAGCACAGGGCAGGCTGCAATGTGTAAAATCCGGCATGCATTCATTCAGGGGTATAGGCTTGGTGCCCACCAGGACATCTCTATCACTGCCCTCTCCCTGCACATGCTCACACCACCATCCAGTCCTCACTTGTGTCCTCGCTAACTCCCAATGCAGCCCAAGTTTCCCGTAGACCTTGCTTCACCGTTCACCTTTATTCTAAACATCTGAACGTGTGAAAGGGGTGAGGACGATAGGTCAAGCCGATTCATTCTGCATATGTCCCACCGGGACACTGAAGTCAGGAAAGATTCGATGGTGTATTGGGTTGCATATAGATGTGGGTGGCCCAGAACTTGAGCAACAGTTCCATAAAGCTGGAGTCATTCGTTCGTTTGCTATTTTGAGACATCTCTCACTAGGTAGCCCTGGCTCTCCTGGCACTCTCCATGTAGACCATTGAACTCATAGAGATCCACCTGCCTCTGCCTCCTGAGTGCCGGGACTAAAGGCGTGCGCCGCCACACCTGAGCATAAAGCTCTTTTTTAAAGATTAACATCAGACCAGCATGAGGTGCCGTCCCCAAGGCCCCTGGTAAAGGTGCCTGGATTTGTCTGACGTCCCACCTGCTGTTTCCACCTAATGTTTGACCTTTCACTGAAGGCTCAGGGACCTGCTGGGGGGGGGGGGGGGGCTGGTGTCCGTCCCTAAGAGTTTCACAGCATTATCTGTACTGTACAGCAGGGCTGTGCGGGGCTGTGTCCCTGGGACAATAAGCCGCTTTCGCTGATCCTGCCTTAAGTAGGCACTGACGCCAACAGAGGAGGAAATAAAATGCTGGCAGCCTGCCTATGTCCTCCAGTCATTCTTGTCCCCCCCGGAAACCTGTGTTCAGGAAAACTAGTCCCGCACTCCAGCATCACAGATGGGCCCTGCCTCATGTAAACAGCATCTGGCAAAGTGGTGTTCCGCTGACAAGAGTCCTGCCTCATGACTGTGTATGTGTGTAATCACAGCAGGAGACACACTCTGAGGAAAGGTTTCTAGAAAGCCAGATAGACGCTCCAGACAGCAGCTGCCTGCAAATGACTCTCCCCCTGAACTGCTCCTGAGTGTAGTACAGATGGACAACAGCCTGCCAATGGCTGCCTGAGCAGGGGGTAGGGGGTGTCCAAACGGCACAGTAGCCGAGGCCTATGTAGCGCTCCACAGGTGGGCAGCCGCCATTCTACCATCCCTCCAGCCCACGAGCACCTTCGGCTCACCGGGCTCCTGCCCTACCTGGTAGCCCTTCCTCTTCTTCAACCGCTTCTTGTTGAGCTTCTTACAGGCGTACATCTTGCCAGTTGCCTTCATTTGGCAGGCCGACACCTCCCCAAAGCCCCCTTTCCCCAGAACCCTGAAGTCCAAGAACCAGTCTTCGCCTATGGGCTGGCCCTCCAGCCACTTCCACTGGAGGAACCGCAGGAAGTACAGGCTTCCCAGGTACTCCTGGAAGGGGGCCTGGCTCAAGTGATCCAGCGTGGCCTGCAGCAGAGGTTGGAAGAGGCCGTCCTGGCTCCCCGTTGGACCTTCCTTCACCTTTGCCACCATGCCCTGGTCCAGAAAACTGCAGAAGAGTGTGGCCTGTGGGTCCAGGTACTCGGCCAGGATGGCCTGTGTCTTCTGCGGCCGCAGATCGTCATCGGCTGTATCATAGTCCTCGATGTCCTTCCAGAGCTCCAGGGCTGGCACATGCCTCTCATCTGTCTTCAGGAACTGTTGGAAGAGCCTCTTGCCAATGGGTTGCTCTGAGCACAGACTCTCGAACTCCAGGCTGAGGCTGTCGCGGAGACTTTCACACTTGGACAGCGGGGGCAACCGGAGCTTGGCCAGATACTTCTTGTCCCGGGAAGACGGGGTGCTGCTTCCATCAAAGCTGCCCCGGGCAGCAATGAAGGCAGAGTTGGCCACGACAGTCTCCAAGGACCCGAAATCCATCCTGATGATGCCTCGTGTCCACTTTCAAGTGTTAGGAGCCATAGGCTGAAGTGCAGCTCAAGGCACCTGTAGCCAAAGCAGGCCTGACCCTATGCCCTTGGCCTATGGCCTGTTCCTGCCCTTGTGGGACAAGGGAGGTACACAGCCGTGGCCGGGATGCTTGGAGAGCCACTAAGAAGCCCCAGGAGAGCAGGACTGACAAGCATCTTGATAAATCCCAGCCCTGGGGTCACCAAGGACACCTTAGGGGTGACCAAGCAGGTGCCAGAAAAAGACAATCCCCTAAGCTGTTGCAAATCGGATTAGGGTGCAGCTCGGCTCTCTCCCCCTGGGTGCTGCCTTCATGCTCCCAAGGGAAGGGCACACCACAGACTCCTGGAAGCCCCTGGGGAGCGGTTCCGTCTTTCCCCAGCCTTGGCAGGTGCACAGGACCTGTCTGTGTCCCGCTGGGATATGGGTCTGCGGTAGGCAGTCCCAGGAGCAACCTCCATTTGTAAAGATGGTTGTCTTCCACACTGTTTCATTTTTTATCCCTAAGAGAGTAGCAGGCGAGAAGCCTCCTGACAACAGGAACGTAGAGGGGAAAGCCCTCAGTGACCAGTCTCCCTGTCTGTAGGTGAGATCATGGATACTTGATGGTGACCAACTGGGCTCCTCCGTGAAGAAGAATTGCCACAAAATGGTTAGAGGAAAAAGATAGGTTGCAGGAGAACCACAGACCATCACATTGAGTCCCCTGTCGAGCCAGAAGACTCATGAGACATGGGCCTGGGATGCACCTAGGACACAGCTGAATTCAGGTGGGCATACCTGAGACAGACTTGAAACATCAGGGACACATCTGGGGCACACGCAGGACCCAGCTTAAAGAGTAATCACACCCAGGACACCCCGCGGAAGGGTAGAATCTATGGGCATGTCACCATCTCCTGGGGACCACAGCTGTCATCTCTGCAGGTGCTCCTGACAGTTTGAGAAGGAGCCACAGGGAGTGAGCACTTCCAGGGAGGAGGAAGGGAAGGCTTGCAGAATGAATGGAAGCCCAAGTCAGGAGGCTAAAGGAGTGTTTAGCCTAGCCGCCTTCTCTGAGGGGCGGTAGGGTGCTTCAGGTGGGGACAGGGTCTTCCATTGTGACCGCAGAAGTGGAAAGAGAACTTCTGGTGAATGCCAGCTCCCTCCCCCACCTCCCACCTCCTAGCAAGGCTTGTGACAGGAAGATTGGCAAGTAAATATTTGAAGTAAACAGTATCTCATTGTCCCCAAGTGACCTGGGCTAGTTTCAGCCCTGCCACTTAGCAGCTGGTGACCTTGGACAGACCATTATCTGATCCTTACACCAATCAGGACCAAAGCGGACATGGTTCTCGACCGTGGGGTACCTTGCCAGCAGAGTCACCCAGAGCACTGAAGTCCACATTCCACTTGCCTCAGAGGGCCTGGAGGAGCTCAGGCTTCCATCTCGGACAGGTTCCTGGGTGATTTACATGGAAACTGTGGGACAGGACCATGAACGGGTTAGAGCTGAAGAATTCCAGAGTGCCTTCGCACTGGGAAGGCCCTTTGTAGAAGGGACCAAGGACGATTTGGTGACCAAAGTTGGACAAGTTTGGTTCCTGGCCCAGAATATTCAGACAGAGAGTGGAGTATATAGTTTCTCCCAAACTCATCTCTGGGTGTCCTTGTTCAGTTAAACTTCTGAGGTAATGGCAGAGCACATACAGCTGTGGTGGGGGGAGCGAGAGATGGAGGGGGAATAAGAAGGACAGAGATCCCTCAACAGTAATAGCCCCCCCCCCCAAATTTCATCACAGCATCTTAGCAAATATCTGACATGGCAGCATTAGACTCGGGGTACCTATGGCACCAGGACCCTTGGGGTGCCCTTTGTAGACAAAGCCTTTCCCACACCCTCAGCCCCCGGCGGCCCACAGGCCCACTCCCTGTGGTTACAATGTGCCACTGAAAGGGTGCTGTGTGAGTCTGGGCCCTTTGGGGGACTAGCATTTCCCTCTCAGGGAATTCTCTAGAAGTGGATGGCAGGTGCCCAGAGCTCCTTCCTTCTTGTGGCTGAATACTGTTCTGTGTTCTATATAGATGCTCCACAGTCTAACCAGGCATCCAGAGAAGGACCTTTGGAATTCTTCCCAGGTTCGGGCTATTCTACATAAAACTATTGTAAGCATTATTGTATTTTTGCATGTAAATTTCCACTTCTTTGGGATAAATGTCCAAGAGTGTAATTCTGGGTAGTTACGTGTTTGCTCTAAAAACAGCTGACAAACTGATTTCCAGATGTGCTTTCCATTCCCACCGGCAGCCACGGAAGCCAGACACTCCCATCCTTCATGGGCCTGGCTTGTTTGGCCATCCTGCCCTGGTAATGTTTTTCATTAACATATACTAATTACACAAAACAATGAGTTTCACTGTGACATTTTCAGACATGTAAAATGGACTCTGAACATATTCACCCCCTATTACTCTCGGGCCTCCCTCCTCTTGCTACTGATTTCCTTCCCAAATAGTTCCTCCCTCTATTTTCGCGTCTCTGGGGATATCTATGTTTCTATTTTTATCTAGCTTCTGTATATGTCAGAAAGCATATGACACTTGTCTTTCTGAGTCTGTCTTATTTCACTCAACGTGATAATATCTAGCTCCACCTATTTTCCTGAAAATGAAATTATCTCTTTGTTCTTTGCCGGTTTCTAAAGTTTTATTTATTTATGCATTGTTTTAATGTGTGAGTGCTCTGCCTGCATGTACACCTGCATGTCAGAAGAGGGCATCAGATCCCATTATAGATGGTTGTGAGCTGCCATGGGGGTGCTGGGACTCGAACTCAGGACCTCTGGAAGAGCAACCAGTGCTCTTAACCACTGAACCGGTTTTAATTTACCTCTCCCCAGGGGTTAACCACAGAGATGACTTTCCTAGAGGCCAGTGTGCCAGCCAAGCCTCCACTTTGGGTAGCATTTTCTAGTGTCTTCCTACCATATTCTAATGGTGGGGCTGGTTTGTATCATTGATCCGAAGCATCCTTTGCACTGGTCTACACCTGGTCCTGTATCACACGGGTGCTTTTCAGATGTCTTCTCCAGGTGGCAACATGTCTTTTCATTTATACCTGGGCTTTCACGGGCAGAAGTTGTTCTGTCCAATTTACAGATTGCTTTTTATAGATCCCTTTCTTGGTGTTGGGTCTAAGGGCTCTTTGACTAGACCTAGGTTCAAAGACTTTGGTCCATGTCTTTTCCTGAAGGTTATGGTTTCCTCTTTACATTCAAGTTCATGATCTGCTTTGAGTTCATTTGTAAAAGGCATGAAATTTAGTTGAAGCTTTTTTTTTCCTAATGAAAGTCCAACTACTTCAGCAGCATTTGTTGAAATATAAGGGTGGAAGAAGAGAACCAATGCCACAAAGTTGCACACTCACACACATACACACTCACACACATACATTCACACACATACTATAAACACACATACATAACAAATACACATATACTCACACACATTATAAACATACACACTATAAACACACGTATACTCACACACACACACACACTATAAACACACATATACTCACACACATTATAAACACACATACACAATAAATACACATACACTCACACACAATTATAAACACACATATACATACACTCGCACACACATTATAAACACACACACTATAAACACAGATACACTCACACATATACTCACACACACACACTATAAACATCCATTCACACACACATTATAAACACACATACACTCACATTAATGATAAATTTAAAAAAAAAAGTTTTAAATGGAAAAAGGGAGAGTTTGCAGTAGTTTGGGCCAGCAATATGGCTCAGTGGGTAGAGGTGCTTGCTGCCAAGCCTGACAACCTGAGCTTGATCCCTGGGACCCACATAGTGGAAGGAGAGAACCCCCTCCCTGGAGCTGCCCTCTGCCACACACATGCCATGTGTGACCCCTTCCCTAATAAACAAATAAAAATGAGATTTTAAAATTGTAAGAAAGGGGCTTTGCAGATGCCGCTGTCCCCGTCACTGCTTGCCATAGCCATGGTCAGCCCACGTTCTTGACATCGCAGCCGATGGCGAGCCCTTGGGCTGCGTCTCCTTGAGTTATTTGCAGACAGTTTCAAAGACAGCAGAAAACTTCCACACTCTGAGCACTGAGAGAAAAATACTTAGATATAAGGTTCTTCCTTTCACAGAATCATTCCAGGATTCATGTGCCAGGGTGGTGACTTCACATGCCATAATGGCACTGGAGGCAGGTCCATCTACAAGGAGAAATTTGAGGATGAGAACTTCATCCTGAAGCATACAGGTCCTGGCATCTTGTCCATGGCAAATGCTGGACCAAACACAAATGGTTCCCAGTTGTTTTTTGTTGTTGTTGTTGTTGTTGTTTTGAGACAGGGTCTCTCTGTGTAGCTTTGCGCCTTTCCTGGAACTCACTCTGCAGACCAGGCTGGCCTCGAACTCACAGAGATCCACCTGGCTCTGCCTCCCGAGTGCTGGGATTAAAGGTGTGTGCCACCACCACCCGGCTGATTCCCAGTTTTTCATCTGCACCTCCAAGACTGAGTGGCTGGATGGCGAACACGTGGTCTTCGGGAAGGTGAAAGAAGGCATGAACATTGTGGAAGCCATGGAGCGTTTTGGGTCCAAGAATGGCAAGACCAGCAAGAAGATCACCATTTCCACTGTGGACAACTCTCATTCTTTTGACTTGCGGGCTTCTTTCCCATCAGAACATTCCTTCTGAAGCTCAGGAGAGCACCCCACCCCATCTGCTCAAAATTCCCTGTACTGAAGTTCTCTGGGTTCTGTATTCTCCTTATTCCCCTCCAAGTCTAGCTGGATGGCAGAGTTAAGTTTATGATTATGAATAAAAACTAAGTAAGGAAAAAATGTAAGAAAGGATGATCAGAAGAAGGCACCAGTCTCTACAAGTGCCACATCATCTCTTGCTTTAAAGATGCCACCAAGTATACAAACACTAATTTCTCTTAGGGCTTTGGGATTTTCTAGCAGAGGAGACTGGTTGAATCTAAATTTACAAGTGTAATGAGTCATGCAGGGGAACACAAGGCAGGACAGTGTCCTCTGAAGCAGACATTCACTTCTGACAAGGTGTAATACAGCTTGAAGCGTCTACAACAAAGCAGTTCTTAAAAACTTATCATGGAACCACAAACCTTGTGAACAAATAATCTGCAGTTTTACTTTATTAATGGAAAACATCATCAAAATAGCACCAGGAAAGCCTAATGTGTTCATGTTTTGTTTTGCATGAGATCTCAAGGTGAAAAAGCTTTTAGCACACTTTGCTCCAAATCCCACCATGGCCAGATCTGGGGACACACCACGGGGCAGACTCTTTTTGGAAGAAATTTGTGTAGTGTTGTCAGGGATTTGTGTCTGTGTGTGTGTGTGTGTGTGTGAGAGAGAGAGAGAGAGAGACAGAGAGAGAGAGAGAGAGAGAGAGAGAGAGAGAGAGAGAGAGAGAGACTATTAATTCACTTGATTATCTCCAGTTACATCTCTTTTCTCGCAAATGACATCATTTGTGTGTGTGTCTGAAAAACAGACCGCATCTCTTATATTCTTTAATCATTCCTCTGCTGTCAAACCCTTATGCTGCTCCTGTCACTCAGCTGTTGCAAATACAGCTGAAATAAACATTGATGTGCGAGCATCCCTGGGATGCGCTACCTTAGCGTCCTGTGGGTGAATAAGCAGGGGTGGTATAGCTGGGTCATATGGACGACCTGCTTTAAGGTACCCTTCTAATTTCCTGTGTTCTCTCTGTGGTGCCCACTCCTGTTTAATGGAAGGAATTGGTGGAGGCAGGTGCTTTCTTGGGTCTTTCCCTCCCTATCAGAGTCCAGTGGAAATGAATTCATGGAGTTATTAGAGGTCACATTTCATCGTCCCTGCGCCTCCCTTCCCAGAAGCCTGCGTCGCTGAGTACACTGATGACAGTCAGTGGATTTCTCAGGCCTTCTGTGGACATCTTGTGCCTCATTTGGAAACAGGGCTTTGCTGTCATCCACGGTCTTTGTCCCACTGTCCATTTCTGTTTCCCATGGGTCTGAAGCTGACAAAGGGAGTTCCTCTGTCTTCAGTTTGAGAAGGTCCCAGAACTGCCCTAAAATCTTCCTGCTTCTCTCCAACCACCAAAGGCCCGGAGGAGCCCGGGAGTCTATCCTAACACAAAGCCAGAGTTGGAGCTCATGAGGAAGAGGAGAACAAAGATCCCATTTGCTTACAGCTCAGGACAAAGCAGAGCTTGGGTGGCTTCCTGAGAAGTCCTTCCCCCTCGCCTACATTACTACAGCCTGTCTAGATTGCCACCCAGACCCAGTGGCATGACCCCTGAGGCCCCTAGTCACCTGCTCAGCACACGTCTGCTGGCAGCACACTAATTTTCCTTCATTTGATGATGTCTAGATTTTCCCTTTACCCCTAAAGATTTTTTTTTTCTAGACTTGGGATTCTGGCTTGATCATTCTTTTCTTTCTGCAATTTTTTTTTTTTTTTGGTTTTTTGAGACAGGGTTTCTCTGTGTAGCTTTGTACCTTCCTGGAACTTACCCAGGCTGGCCTTGAACTCACAGAGATCTGCCTGGCTCTGCCTCCTGAGTTCTGGGATTAAAGGCGTGTGCCAACGCCCGGCTTCTTTCTGCTTCTTTCTTTTAAAAATAAATCTTTTAAAATCTTTAAAAATCTTTCTTTTTAAAATCTTTAAAAATCTTTTTAAAATCTTTAAAAATCTTTTCTTTTTAAAAGATTTATTTTTCTTTCATATGTATGAGTGTCTTGCCAGCATGTATATAAGTGCACTACATGTACCCAAGGAGGTCAGAAGAGGGAATTGGACCCCCTGGAACTGGAGTTAGGGATGGTTGTGAGCTGCCATATAGATGCTGAGAACAGAGCCCAGGTCCTTTGTAAGAGCAGCCAGTGCTCTTAATCACTGAGCCATGTCTTCAGCCCTCTCAGCACTGTAAAATCATTGTGAGATTTTTATTCTGGCCTCTAACATCATGTATGGAGGAGAAGGGAGTTTCACAACTGCCAGGCAGGGTCAAAGTCTAGGGCTCCTTTCTCTGGAGCTGTTTGGTGGGGCACCCAGTTCTGTGTTCTCGGAGCACACTGTGGGAAAACCGCCCTCTACCAAGGCCTCAGCTGCTGCTCCCACAGACACAATTGTCGGTCACTTTGGCAATCCGTGTGTGGTCCAGAAACTCAGAGGTGGAAAGATGGAGCTCAATGAGGTTCAGGAATAACTCACATTTTGTTCCCACGTAGAACATTTCCATGCTCACTAACAGACAATGGCTATGGCGCGTAGATGCCTTCAGGGCCCTGTTTGCCAGTCCCCATGCTTGGGTCTACACATGCCAGCTCTAGCCCCACAGATATCTTCAGGTGCCCACACATCTGGCTCCAGGACTAGAAGCAATTTCCAGACCCTGCACATCTGGATCCAAGTCCATGTGGCACCCTTAGGCACATATAAGATGGGCCCCAGGTTGACAGGCACTGTTGTGTCCCTACACATAGACCCCCGACCCACAGGCTATAAGCAGCTAGATCTCAGCCACTGCCATTCACTTGCTTTTAAGATCCTAACATCATAAGTGGGTCTGTGCCAAAAAGAATGGGCAGGATTGGTCCACTGAGAAGTTATAAGCATCCAGGCTACAAGGATGTCAACCCATTTAAATTTTAGAGTGTCTGTTTGCAGATAACTAAACCGTATTGGGAGGTGCAAACTAAAAGCTACACGGTTTTTCAGGGTTGTGCTTCTTCCCAAAGAAGCCAGTTTGGTTACGTGGTCAGTAAGAGGGAAAGCCTGTGTAGATGTGACAATAATGAGCTCCTGGTGGTGACCGTTCACACGGCCAGGCTTTGTCTTAGGTATATTTGAAAAGGTGCAGGGCACATCCCACTTCCTTGGCTGATCCTCCCTTTCAGGAGTAGACACCTGGCCAGTAGACGCTGCTTTCAACTTGAGTTGGTGGCACATTCAGAGCATTTAGGGAGCTCTTCCCATCTGGCGTACCGACAGTGGCAGAGGGACACCTCTAGAGTACCAGGTGGGGACAGGCATCCAGCATTTGTAGCCCTCGTGTGTTTTCCACTTATGCTCTTGAGCTGGACCTATGCGGTGCCTCTGACTGCCAGCAGCCCATCGGATTCTGAGAAACACTCCACCCAGCAGCTCCTACATCAGAAAGAACCTCATCAGCAGAAGCCGGGACTGAACTAACAAAACCCAGGAGCACCTCCAGATCCCGTGACTGCGATTCTCTTGCAGACACAAGGAATCTTAAAGGCACGCTCGCTGGTCCTACTTCCAGCAAAGGGAAGGAGAACATTATTCTCACAGCAGAGACTGGAAGACAGGATCCCTCCCTGACAGCACCTCCATCTTGGCTCACCGCTCTCCTTTACCTGTTCCCTCTGTGACTCTGGCCCGACCACCACCAGCAGGTGAAAACTCTTGAGAAAGACGGGGCTGTAAGGCCACTCCAGGCAGCTGTGGGCACATTTCAGGCAAATTCTCTACCATCCTAATGAGGAGGGGAGCCTTAAGGAAATGGTTCAAGGCCCCAGGGACCTGAATGGCAGGGTGACAGGTCTCAGGCCTGTTGCCTTTGGCCTGGAAGGTACCAGTTTGTGTTTTCCCTCCTGAAGGAGAGATGAGGCACAACCTGGAAAGCTGTTCAGCCCGGAAACACCTCTCTTCAGTTGCTATCAGGGCAGAGTAAGTTGTCAGGCAAGGGCATCCCAAGGACCAGTTGACTTCTGGGACAGTAGAGGGCAGATATCAAGCCCCAACCCTCCCTTGTGTTTGTAGAGGTGATAGTGGGGAGCTGATAGCTGGCTCTGATGCCTTTGGCCTCATGCAGGGGAGACTATAAGCCCCAGCGGACGCTTCCTGGGCCCAGTCCAGGCAAGCGGGAGAGGACATGGCTGCCCTGCAGGAGAAGAAGTCATGCAGCCAGCGCATGGCCGAATTCCGGCACTACTGTTGGAACCCGGACACTGGGCAGATGCTGGGCCGCACCCCAGCCCGGTGGGGTAGGTGTGGGCCATGTGAAGGGGGCATGGGATGAGGCAGGGGGCTAGCAGACAGCAGGATCCCTGCCCTGCTGGGGCACCTGGGAACACACCGCAAGCCATGCATCACCTCCCAGCAGGAAGCCAGAGTCCCCTAGATGGCCCTGAGGCTCAGACTCCGCAGCACCTGCAATGCAGGTCCAAGACAGGCCCCAACTTTTCATCCATAATTTTGAAACATCATTTTAAAGCTCTTTCTGAAACTAATACTGTTTTAAGTTAGAGCAAGCAATGGTAGCTTCTTGTTCAGATAATGTGGGAGGCAGGGATTTACTTCAATGGGTTTGTTCTATTGTGAGAGAGAATCGCCATGACTCTAACATGCTGGGCATATTTGGAGACCTCCCTGATTCCCAGGCTGCCTCTGAAGTGCCCTGTGCCGCTATCATTCTCAAGTGTGGAATAGGTGGGCTAGGTAGATATCTCCACAGAGTCCCTTCCTTACGGCTGGCCTGTGGTGACCTGGGGGACCCTTTCTTCTGGGGCCACTGTAGGAACAGAAAAGTCCTCACAGACTAGAAGGCTGTGCGCCTGTTCAGGACGTCCCCTCACAGAGTATATCTTCCACAAACAGGAACTACTCCTGAGACCCCAAAGAGTGAATGTCTCCCCGGCTTTCCAGGACCCATGACATGAGCATTACAGAGTTTTCAGGGGTGCAGTGAGGGCTTTGCAGGCTACATCACTGGGGAATACAGGGTGTGTGCCACCTTGCTCCTTAGAAGGCAGCCCCGGGCCTGTTCCTTTGGGTTCCCACAGCAGTCATATGGGGATACAGTCCAAGGTCCTTCAGGTCTGTGCACACATTAAAGGCTATTTTGGCTGACCTTTTATCACCCATCTCGGGGGGCTTGAGAATCGAGATGAGAGTATACTCACAGGGTGATACCTCATGACTCAACTCTGCGACAACTCAGCCAGCCTCAGCCCAGCTTGGATGTGCTACCACATGGAAAGTATACACTGTTCATGGAGAAGGAGATAGGGCACTCCCTCCTCAAGACCCTGAGACCTCCCAGGGGCAGAGAGCACCCCTGAGTCTCTGCCGACTTAGGGAAAATACAATAAATTCCAGAGCAGAGAGGAAACAGGAGGTCACCGTACACCAGTGGGAAACACAGAAGCAGAGCTGGTACTGGGACCATCCCAGGAAGTGGGTCAGCAGATGGGGTCCTGGGGCAGGTGATGGGGCTGCCAGCTAGCCTCTCAGGAACCTTGTATGGTAGGCTATTCTAGCTGCCAAGCTTCCTACAAGCCTCCTTGATGGCTTCAATGCCACTCAGAACTTTCTGGAATGGTTTCACAGCCTGAATCGAGGACTTGGCCTCAGTGTCTGGGGATGACATTCTCAAGGGAAATGGTAGAAAGGAATGGAGCAAGTCACTCTTAGGGAAAGAGGCACACGCGGTGCTCAGAGGAAATGGGGGCTGGAGACCACAGACTGAGAACAGCAGAGGTCTCAGTGGCTTGGGGCATACCGTGCCACCGGGGCCACACTCTTTCTCTGTGTGACATGGAACTCTTACCACCAGTAGTTCCCAAGCTGTGAGAGTCCATGGCATTGGCCACTTGGGGGAGCCAAGCCTGATGGAAGCAAAGCTGGGATCCTTCATTGGCACCTGGGAGATGTTGAGCTCTGGCTCTCACACCCATGAGCTGAATAGTCAGGAAGCAGGCTTGTGAGGTAGGATAGACAAGCAGCAAAGCTGAGATTCTACCTGTGGGAGCTCAGGTCCCAGGAAAGTAGATGAGTTAGACAGAAGCCACATCAGGTAGGAACCTGTAGTGATCACGTCACCCCTGCAATGGGAGCTCTCCCTCTGTTGGGCGTCCACCCCTGTAGACCAGGACGCTAAGTGGGTGTACAGCCCTGACAACCCTATCAGCACAGTGTCAGGCCATCCATCGGCCACTACAACATCCAAACCCAAGTAGAGTACAAGGTCTCCACAGAACCACGGTTCTGAGATAGGCAACTGCTGTGTTGACCCTCCAGGGAGGACCTGTCAGAAAAAAGAAAAAAAAAAAGACCCCAATCCCATAGCTGGCCTCCAGCCTGTGACATCCCCACCATCTCTGTCCCTACTGACTTGGTCCTGCCCTTTAGTCACTTTTTGGGTCACTGAAGAAAGACTTACTGGGAGAAAGCCACACCCACATCATGCATTTGGAAGGAGCATCCCACGTTCTTAGGGACCGTCCCAGGAAGACCAAAGCCACACCAGCACAAAGACCCTCTTCTGACAACATGTTTCTTAGCAGTGGCTCCCATGGCTAGAAATCATTCAAACACAACTGTGGGGACTTCAGAGTAGCCCAAGTCTAAGGCCATGTCCCAGATGGGTGTAGTCACCCTGACTCAAAAGGGGTCTTCAGGAGCCCAGGGAGCCTGGCTCACACTGGGGTTGGAACATCTCCTTCCAATGATGCTTAAACCAGAGTGCTGGGAGCCACAGGAGTTGGGCCTGCCCAGCATGCCTGCTAACCTTCTTCTCTGCAGGACACAGGGCAAGGACCTGCCAGGTCCTCAGAGCTCAATCAAGATATACAGCCACAGCCCTTCCCAGCCAGACCATGCACTGGAGGTCACTGTGGCCAGCAGCTACCTTTCTTTGCCTTTCCCTTCCTGTAGTGTGGGAAGCAACAGGAACTCCAGGGAACACAACAGGCTCCGGGATCCTGCCACGATGGCTGTAGATTAGTGATCAGTGAACCAAGCACACATAGTTGCCACTAATGTGCAAGGGGCATGACAGGAGCCCACATAAGGCCGTGAACATGCCCTGTAGTTCTGTTTGGGGGAGGGGGCGGGGAGATCAAAGATGGTGTAGGGTGGTGAGTTCCAGAACTAGAGAGCGAAGGTAAGAGGGTGCCAAAGAGCTCAGGGATTCCACTTGATTGAGAAAGCTCTGGAACTCAGTAGAGGAGCTGATGGTGCAGCATCGTGAGTGCATTGCATGCCACCAACTGTGCCCTGTGCTGGAGATGGAGGAAACAGTGGGCCTGTGCCGAGTACATTGCCACAGCTGAGGCTGCAGCTTCCACCTCTCTCTCCACAGTGTGGATCAGCCTCTACTACGCAGCTTTCTATGTGGTCATGACGGGGCTCTTTGCCTTGTGCATCTACGTGCTGATGCAGACCATCGACCCCTACACCCCGGACTACCAAGACCAGTTAAAGTCACCGGGTAAGCATCAGGGGGGCTTCAGCAATGCTCTTGGGGAACACAAAACAGGGCACAGCACAGAGTCCCTTCCTCCCCACACACACCCAGGACAGGGGGTCCCACAGCTTCCCAATAGGGACAATGACCCTAAATTGCAAAGTCTGACTTTGGCTTTAGTTTTGGGTAATAAAGGGGGATAGGAGGGAGGGTCACTGGGACAAGAAGCCTGTGCACTCGCATTTTATGCTTATGCACACACAGGGGAGTGTCTGCAGAATACACAAGAGATTGCTGGCAGGGAGCAGATCTGGGGGTCATAGGAGGAAGATCTGGGGTGGACACACCCACTTGCTCAATAATCTCTGGGATGGATGAGTGGAGACCTGAGACCCAGTCATCTGAGGCTGAGAAACATGAAAAACAAGTCCTTTTCCCTTTAAATCTTGAACAGCTGTTCTTTTCATAACACCCATAAAAACAGCAAAGCCCTGGCTCACATAAACAGAAAGCCAGCCACATGAATGGGCCAGGCTGAGCACATTGTGGATTATTCCCCACCAAAGGCCACATGGCGTTTGTGGAAAGAATGAGTGACTTCACGTAAAAGGGGCCAGGGAGTAGTACACCAGCCCTAGAAAAAGACAGAGACGGGCAGGGTGGCTCCAGGCCACTTGTGCATGAGTCTGCACCATGAACTCATATCCCTCACATCCCATCTGTTAGCAGAACCAAGACCACACTCAGCAGATGTACAGCAGACTGCAAGTGACTCGGTGACCCCCCCCCCTCTCTCTCTCTCTCTCTCTCTCTCTCTCTCTCTCTCTCTCTCTCCACTTATCCTATTAAAAATGATTTTGCATTTAATTAGAATCAGTATAGTGTTTTAAAAGTATTTTTTACAATTGTTCATTTATTCGTGTGTGGGGGTGTAGGTGTGTAGGCCTGCACGCCACGGCACATGTGTAGCGAGAAGACAACCCTCAGGAGCTGGTTCTCTCTTTCCACTATGTGGTTCCAGGCATCACATTCAGGTCACCAAGATTGGGTGGCAAGCACCACCTTTACCTGCTGAGCTTTCTTGCAGCACAAGTGAAAAAACCTTTTTACACTTTTTCGTTTGTTTTTATGAGCATGGGTGTTTCGCCTGCACGTCTGTCTGTGCACCTGTACATGTGTGCCCAGTGGCTACAGAGGCTGGCAAAGGGCATCAGATGTCCTGGAACTTGAGTTACAGATGGCTGTGAGTTGCCATGTGGATGCTGGGAATCTAACCTGCCTGGGTCCTTTGGAAGAGCAGCCTGTGCTCTTAACCACTGAGCCATCTCTCCAGGCCCCAAGTGAAATTTTTTTTCTCTTTTTTTCCTTTGAGACAACCCTGGCTGTCCTGGAACTCTCTCTCTATAGACCAGGCTGGCCTCAAATAGAGATCTGCCTGCCTCTGTCTTTTGAGTGCTGGGATTAAAGGTGTGTGCCACAACATTGGCTCCCCAAGTGAAACACTTGATGTGTGTTCGGATTCCTTTTTCCTGGAGACCTACCTGCAGGCTATGTGGAGCATTCCCCAGAGGCTAGCATCCACTGCACCAGTCTTGCTCATGACTCCCCCAGACCCAGAGTCCCCTGTGGAGCATGCATCACTATTGCTGGGGCCTGGGCACGCAGAGTCTCAGGGACAGAACAGGCTCTCATTCCTGCTGTGCTGCATTCTGCAGAGGTCAGAGGCCGCAGGACCTGTGTTCTCAGAGTTCTTGGGCCCTTCTTTAGAGTGTTACTGCCTTGGCTAGAGGGTGCCTGTCCTGCAGCTCCCTCCTAGGAGGGTGAGGAACTGATTCTACCTCAGATGCTATCTACCTGTGGTTGGGGCTTGTGTGAGACTGGACAACCTCAGGGCCCAGGGCTCAGTATAAGTGAGCGCTTGGAGAAACCGATCAAGGAGGTGTTCTTTCTTTCCAGGTGTGACCTTGAGACCTGATGTGTATGGGGAAAGAGGACTGCAGATTTCCTACAATGTCTCTGAAAACAGCTCCTGGGCTGGCCTTACACACGCCCTCCACAACTTCTTAGCAGGTGGGTGAACACCAGTGCAGCCATGTGCCTGTCTCCTGAGAGAATCCCTGGGGACTCAGGACCTCCTCCAAGGGCTGTGTGGACTGGCTGATGAAAAGGTGTGTGTTCCACAGGCTACACACCGGCATCCCAGCAGGGCAGCATCAACTGTACCTCTGAAAAGTACTTCTTCCAGGAGAGCTTTGCAGCTCCAAACCATACCAAGTTCTCCTGCAAATTCACTGCAGACATGCTGCAGAACTGCTCAGGCCTGGTGGACCCCAGCTTCGGCTTTGAGGAGGGGAAGCCCTGCTTCATTATTAAAATGAACAGAGTGAGTACCAAGGGCCTCACTTTATAGGAGGCCCTGGAGTGGTAGGAGCCCCCTCTCCACACTTAACAATGGGGCCTGGGCCCTTTATCGTGCCCCACCCTGACTCCATACACATTCATCATGTTCAGCTCTTAAAATACAAATCTAGAATTTTCTGCTCAGACAATGGCTTGCAAATACAACACAGAGCTAATAAAGGAGAGATCTTTGCCAGCAGGGGATTCAGACTGGGGGAAGCTGGGATGTTCTACATGGTCTCCTTCTGTACCAGAAACAGGAGCCTTTCAGGGTTGGTCCTACAGGAATCGCTGGGGCTTCAGTGGGATCTGAAGCCAAGTGGCCGCAAGTCCCACCAATGCCCTAAGAACAAAGACACAGTAAGCAAGTGGCAGAAATGCAGTAGAGCTGAGTGGCACTCAGGCAACAGGAGCTCAGGGTCACACTGTTCGAGAGACCGAGTGGCAGGTGAAGCCCAACTGGCCTCGCTGCCTATTCCCATTTTACTAGGTCTTAGAAAGCCACACACTCATGCACCAAACCCAACACTGAAGTCCTTTCGGCTGGGAAGCTCTCCCCAGAGCTGCCTGGCACGTGGTCTGTGATCAGGGCTGCACTGGTCCACGTAGCAGCTGACACTCCTGCCAAAGGCAGGTCCTGCTCAGACAGAGCTCAGGGGACAATGACTGGGGCTCAAGAAGTCTAGGGAAAGAATGTGGGGCTCTGGGGACCCCACTGGCAGCAGTAGGTAGACCCATTCTACAGCAAGGAAGGTTGCTGCACATCACCACACAGACCAGAACATTGTGCTGGTGACCAGGGCCCCTCTACCCCAGCTCCGCCATTGCCAACCCCCCTCCTAGACCACAGTACCAGGGGGAAATGGCTCAGAAGCATGTGTGAGTATCCACCTGCACATCAGGGGTACATCACAGCCTTTCTTCTAGATTGTCAAGTTCCTTCCCAGCAACAACACAGCCCCCCGAGTGGACTGCACGTTCCAGGTGAGCACAGCTGGGGTTGGGAAGGGTGGGACCCGAGGTAACCCTGGTCATATGTCAGCCATTGCCCGGAGTGACGGCTCAGAGAAATAATGCCATAGCTACGGATTCCCCTTCATCAGGTCTGTGCAGTTACTCACATTTCAGAAAGCCTGACATAAGGTGGGTGGCCCACCATTTCTACTACCATATGGTCTTTATTTTTTATTTACTAAAAGTATTCCAGATCACCAACAGCACTGTTGCTTAATGGGGCTTGGCATGTCTACTTAGGTGGCATTAATCGCAGAGAAACTCTCTTACAAAATGACTAGGTACAATATCAAACACTAAACTTTCCTTCCCTAAATGTTTTCCAAGGCTTGTTTTCAATGCCGAGCCCTAACCGGCACGTCAAGAGGGCACATCCGTGAGTGACCCAAGGAGCATCTGTCCCCTCGGAGCTCTGTCCCTAGGGCTCAGGGGTTTGCTTGTTCTTCGCTGTTTGAATTATTTTGGCCACACACAAGCTGACCTTAGAGGTCATTGTTCCTTGATGAATGTAAGCCACCCATTGGGCAGGTCTGACTCCAACAATGAGAGGAAATAGATCCCAGGAACCTGTGTTTACACTTAATCCAGAAAACCGCACAAACCCTGCACCCAGTTTTGGCAAAGGAGCCCTTGGTCTTGTCAAACCCTTTCATCTCCCGTGCTAATAAGCAAACACCGGCTTCCCCAGTTCCAACACTCACCCAAGACACTAGACGGAATAAGTGGGGTGGGAAGTGGCGGAGGTTTGGCATTTTGAGAAGGCACCAGGGTCTAAGGCCTGACTAGGAATGCTGGCCAGGTGCAAGGCCAACTCTACTGCACTAACACACAAAGTTTTGATGTGATCGCTGGCATTGGTACCAGTGTTTGCCGCACAGCACATGCATAACTCACATGTGTACTTGTACACAAATGGACATGTGCCCCAGTGCTTACTAGACTCGGCTGTGGTCTCTCCTCCCCAGGATGATCCCCGAACTCCCCAGAAGGAAACTGAACCCCTGCAGGTCGAGTACTACCCACCCAATGGTACTTTCAGTCTCCACTACTTCCCCTACTATGGCAAGAAAGCCCAGGTAGGTCTGCTTCACTCTGCCCCAATGCACTTGCTAACTTCCCTCAGACCTGGCAACAGAAGAGCCATCTTCTATAAAAGCAAGACCAAGGCAGAGCAAAATGGTACACACCTGTAGTCCTAGCTCTTGGGAGGGGGAGGCAAGAGGATCAGGAGCATAAGGTCATTTTGGCTACAGCGCAAGTTCAAGGCCAATCTGGGCTGCAGGAGCTCTTTATCTTGGAAAAACAAATAAGAAACAAAGAAAATGAATGAAAGAAAAGACATGACTTATCCAGTCCTGGACATTTCTTTTATCCACTTAGAAACGCACTTCCCAAAAACCATGAACATCCACCTGATTCCCTTGTAGTGCAGGGTCTCCCACATCCTCCTAGGACCTAGGAATCTCTCCAAAGCATCTCCCCCACACTGCATTCTTCCCCCCATTTTACTTTCACATCTTGTTTATCATCTATATCCACTAGGGTCAGTACTCTTATCCTACCTGCTCTGCAGGCAGGAGCCAGTCTCTCTGTGACCCAAGGGTCATTGGACCAAACAGGCCTTACCTCAAGATAGACTCGAAGAAGAGTCCTTTATGCCTACCCCGCCCTTCTTCAGTTAGTCTTGTTGTTCTTAACATCCAGGGTTTTTTTCCAAGCATCTCATCCCCCTCTTCTTCCACTCCAGCCCCATTACAGTAACCCTCTGGTGGCAGCAAAGCTTCTCAACATCCCCAAGAATACAGAAGTCCTCATCGTGTGCAAGATCCTGGCAGACCATGTGACCTTCGACAACCCCCATGACCCATATGAAGGGAAAGTGGAGTTCAAACTTACAATACAGAAGTAAGAAGCTGGAGTGGTCATCCACACCTACAGACGCCCAGCCGGCCACCCCCCCTTGACCTCACACCCTCTGCTGGCCAGCGTGCACAGCCACGTCAACATGATTCAGAGCTGACACCACCGCCCATCTGTTGACACCAGGAAGTGCTCCTGTCCAGCACTCCCCTAAACACCATCAGCTTTCTACTAAATCCAATCCAATTGTAGCTGTGGGGTTAACACAAGAACCCAGAGTCCTGTCATCACTGAAGAGACCCCAGAGTGATCCGTCTGTCGGTATTACTGCCCTGTGATCACCTGTCTTTCCTGAACTTCAATATGAACTAAGTGTAACACTGGTCACCCCAGCATGACACATTCCCAATTTGTCCTTCGGAGACTACAACACCTATACCACAAAACCAAACTATATTAAAGTTATTCTTATTCTGTGTGGAAAAGTCATGTCTTTCCTGACCCGGGAGAAAATTTTACTGAGAACCAAATGCTCTTTTCTTTAAAGCCTTTCTATGATCTCAATCACAATACAGGTGGCACCTCAGCCACTGGGGCCGGCATCTCAGAGATGGATTAAGGGGCAGGGATGTTCAGAGAGCTCCACACAAACAGCCTGCCACTTTGTCCACAGATCTACCCTGGTGCCACCTCCAGTCTCAGCCTCCAAGGTCTCAGACTCTTTCCTTCAAGATACTCACACTTCCTATTGCCTCCTTCCCATCAAAAGAGCCTGCATTTGTCTTTTCCAATTTGTGAGACAGAACACAGCTCAGGAGGATGCCGTGCACGTGCACGTGCACATGCACACCCACAGTGCAACAGGTACAGGACTTCCTGGGGTGTAAGACCTAGACACGTATCTACATACACCATTCTGTGTACCCTTTTCATGTTCCACACCCTGTAGAATATTTTAAAGGAACTCAAGAGTTGGGGGAAAGGGTCATTTTCACTTCCATTAGCAAGCAAGCAGCTGTTTTCCAAAATAGCCACTGATTTGACCAAGCCAAGTAAAACATCTAGCCCTCTGTCTTTAATTAGGGTTATTACTGCTATGATGAAACACTGTGACCAAACTGGGGAGTGAAGGGGTTATTTGGCTTACACTTCCACATCACTGTTCCTCATCAAAGGAAGTCAGGACCGGAACTCAAACAGGGCAGGATCCTGGAGGCAGGAGCTAATGCAGGGGTCATGGAGGGATGCTCATTACTGGTTTAACCCTCTTGGCATGCTCAGCCTGCTTTCTTATAGAACCCAGGGATGACTCTACCCACAGTGGGCTGAGCCCTCCCACATCAAATACTCACAATGGGATGACCCCTCCCACATCAATGAATAATTAAGAAAATGCACCACAGGCTTGCTGACAGCCCGATCTTATGGAGTCATCTTCTCAACTGAGGTTCCCTCCTCTCAGATGACTCTAGCTTGTGTCAAGATGACATAGAACTAGCCAGCACAATTGATCCCTTGTCACTTGACACACAAACACGTCACTGTTAAGCCACAACCTTTCCTTTCTCATTCATCCCTGAGATCTCACATTAAAAAATATAAATAATTTTAAAAAGTCCCACACTCTTTACAAATTCAGACATATTAAAAGTTTATCCAGGGCTGGAGAGATGGCTCAGCGGTTAAGAACACTGGCTGTTCTTCCAGAGGTCCTGAGTTCAATTCCCAGCAACCACATGGTGACTCACAACCATTTGTAATAAGATCTGGCGCCCTCTTCTGGCAGGCGGAACACTGTATACACAATAAATAAATAAATCTTTAAAAAAAAAAAAAGTTTATCCAGTTAAAATATCCAGTCTCTCTAAAAATCCAAAATCTCTTTTAAAAGTTCAAAATCTGCCGGGCGGTGGTGGCACACGCCTTTAATCCCAGCACTTGGGAGGCAGAGGCAGGCAGATCTCTGTGAGTTTGAGGCCAGCCTGGTCTCCAAAGCGAGTTCCAGGAAAGGTGCAAAGCTACACAGAGAGACCCTGTCTCGAAAAACCAGAAAAAAAAAAAAAGTTCAAAATCTCTCAACTGTGGGTGCTTGTAAAAATAAATACTAAATTAAATACTTTCTTACTTTCAAGAGGGAAGAACCAAAGCATAGTAACAAATAGATCAAAGCAAAACCAAACTCCCAAAAGTGTGAATAATGCAATGCCCACTGTCTGGGATTCACTCACAATCTTCTGGGCTCCTCCAAAGGGCCTGGGTCACTTCTCCGGCTCTGCCCTCTGCAGCACACACAGCTTGTCTCATAGGCTCCAGCTGGCTCCATTCCACCAATGCTGTTCTTGGTGGTTATCCCATAGTCTTGGCATCTCCAAAATGCTGGTGTCCTCTGCTACAACTGGGCTGCACTTTCACCAATAGCCTCTCATAGGTTCTCTTCATGGTGCTAAGCTTCAGTGAACCCTTCAATTCTGGGGCTTCAACTACTGTGGAGCCCACACCTTCTCCAATGACCTATCCTGGATTCTCGCAGTGCCAAGCCTCAGCTGCTTTTCACGACACCTTCATCACTTCAAACCCAGCACCACCTGGGTGACTCTTACACTACCAAGTTCGGCTGCCAGCACAAGGTACAACCTTGACCATCTTTGAAACACAGCTTCTGTGTGCGGACTCTGAGGAAACACTTCCCAGATTTCACCTCAATAATGCTGGTCTCTTCTTAACCACCAATAATTACTCAGCTCCAGCTGACCAGCATCAATTGTCCCAATAAAGCATGGGTTTTACTTCAGTGGTTCTGGTCTCTTGTTAATCACAGCTGATTCTTCAGCCCCAGCTGGCCAGAACCACAGATTCTTGACTCAAAAGTCCTGGTAGAGTCTTTCCTTCCCTCTGAACCTTCACAAGCCAGGCCTCCATTGTCTATCTTCCAAGCTCCTACAGAACAGCTCACTGAGATCTCAACATTCAATGGCTTTTCTAGCCTAAAGTTTCAAAGTCCTTCCATAATCCTCCCTCAAAATAACATGGTGAGGTCATCACAATACCCCACTCCTGGTAACAACTTGTCCTAGTTAGGGTTGCTCTTGCTGTGATGAAACATCATGACCAAGACAACTTGAAGAAGAAAGGGTTTATCTGGCTTACACTCCCACACTGTAGTCCATCATTGAAGGAATCCAGGGCAGGAACTCAAACAGGGCAGGAACCTGGAGACAAGAGTTGATGCAGAGGCCATGGAGGGGTGCTGCTTACTGATTTGTTCCTCATGGCTTGCTCAGTCTGCTTTCTTATGGAACCCACAATGTGCTGGGCTCTCCCACATCAATCACTAATTAAGAAAATACCCTATAGCCTGATTTTATGGAGACATTTTCTCAGTTGGGGTTCCCTCCTCTCAGATGACTCTAGGTTGTGTCAGGTGACATAAAACTATCTGGCACACTGTCTTTCTTTGCCAACTCAACTTCTTTTAGGGCGGCCAGGGATATCTGCTTGCTCACACAGCTTCACATCCATTGTCCCCATCCATCTTCAGTGCTCCTCATCTCCCCACACAGACACTGTGACCAACAAGCACTAACTACCCACCCCAAGCCCTGACAACCACTCCACCTTCTATGTCTGGGTCTAACTTTGGGGCCTCATATCAGTGGGACCATACAGTATTTTTTCTGACTGGCTGATGTTGAGACTCCCTCAGGTTTCATCACGTGTCAGAATTCCCTTCTCAGTTAAGACTAAAGCTTTACTGTGTGTGTAGACCACATCTTATCCTTTATGTAGTCGCTGGGCACTTGGGTTATTTGTACCTTTTTGTTATTGGTGACCAATGGTGCCGTGACCACACGTGTACAACTGTGTCTTCAAGACCTGCTTCCAAGGCTTTGCACATGCACCAAATTCTTGTTTTTAATTCTTTAAGAGCTAGACCTCCTGCTTTCCACTGAGGTGACTGCATTTCCTGTCTCCACCAGCAAAAATTCAATTTCTTATATCCTGCTATAGCAAATGCTTGAGATAAGTCACTTAGTAAAGAACAAAGGTTCATTTTGGCTCATGGTTGTAAACTTCAGGTTGACCAGCTTTAAGTGTCTGGTAGGGGCACCATATCATGGCAAGGCATAGTGAATGAATCTGCTCACATCACAGTCAGGCAGCAGAAAAAATACAAATTCCAGGATTCCTCTTAAGGGCAGATTCCCTAAACGGCCTGAAGACTTCTCACTAGGCCTCACCTCCTAAAACTCCCCAACTTCCCCAAGTGCTAAACTAAGAAGTAGCCTGTATGGGCCTCGGGCTGGGAACAGGACTCAAGTAGTAGCATCTACCTAGCTTGCACAAAGCCCTGAATTAGAACCCCAGCATGTATAAAACCAGGTGTGGTGACACATGCTTATAATCCTAGCACTTGGGGAGTCAAAAGTAGAAAGAACAGAAAGAGGTTAATGCTCACCTTCAGCTATATAGCAAATTTAAGGCCACACTGGGATACTGGAGACCATGTCTTAAAACAAAAAAAAAAAAAAAAAAAAAGCAAAAACATGATCTAGACAAAAGCTTTGAGGAGCCATTATCGACCCAAGTCATAGTGACTTGCCATTTACTCTATTTCTGCATCACATGTCTCCATCTTTGAAGAGATATGGCATCTCTTTGTGGTTCTAATTTCCATTTCTCAATTCTTGTTGCTATCGAGCACCTTCCCATGTTCTCAGACCATTGCCCCTCTTCATGGAGAGGCACCTAACCACAGCCTTGCCCATTTTTCACCAAGCACTCTGCTTGCTATTGTTCTGTTTTCAGGGTTCTCTCCATTTTACATATTACTTCTCCATCAGGGTTTGTAAATATCTCTTTCATTCTGTGGTATGATGATTAATCTCACTGTCAACTTGACCAGACTCAGAATCACTATAGAGACACTTTCAGGGGCTGGAGAGATGGCTCCGAGGTTAAGAGCACTGGCTGCTCTTCCAGAGGTCCTGAGTTCAATTCCCAGCAACCACATGGTGGCTCACAACCATCTGTAATGAGATCTGGTGCCTTCTTCTGGCCTGCAGTCATACATGCTGTATACATAATAAATAAATAAATAAATAAATAAATAAATAAATAAATAAATAAATAAATAAATCTTTTAAAAAAAGATAAAAAGAAACACTTTCAGGATATCTATAAGCTGTTTCCAGAAAAGTTTAACTGGACAGAGAAGATTCACCCTAAATGTGAGTGACACCATCCCATAGTCCAGACCTGAATAAAAGGAGAAAAGGAGCTGAGGACGGGCATTCATCTCTCTGCTTTCTGATCTCAGATGCAGCGTGGCCAGCTGTTTCACGTTCCTGCCGCCATGCCTTCCCCAGCATAATGAACTGCACCCTCCCAAGCGATGAGCAGAAGGCAGCCCTTTCTTCAAGTTGACCTTTCTCAAGTGTTTGACCACAGTGATGAGAAAAGTAACTAACACGCGTGGGTTAGCATTTCTCTGTTGAGTGTCTTCCAATGTACCATTTAATATTTCTTTCCTGAGGCTTACAGTGTTGTTTTTCATTTGATGTCTTTGGTGTCATAAAGAAATTATTGCCAAATCCAACACTGTAAGGTTTTGCCTTGGTTCCTTCAGTTTCATAGTTTCAGGTTTTACCTTTAGGGCTTAGGTCCATCTTAGCTTTAATTTTTTTTTATTATTTTATGTGTCGGTGTTTTGATTGCATGTATGTCTGTGTACCATGTGGAAGTCAGAAGGCCTGAGATCTGCTGGAACTGTAGTTACAGACTGTTGGGAGTTACCACGTGGGTGCTGGGAATCGAACCCTGGTCCTCTGCAAGAGCAGCCAGTGCTCTTAACCACTGAGCCATCTCTCCAGTGCCCTTTTAGCTTTTTAGATGGCACTGTCAATCCAACTTCTTTCACTGGTGTGTAGGTACTCGGTTGTCAACACCATCTGTTGAAAAAGTCCATGCCCCCCACTGGACAGTCTTGGCATCATTGTCCAGAAACACTTGATCACAAATGTGTGGTTTTTCCCTGCTCTGCTAGTCCAGTGGTCTGTCTGGCCTCCTGCCCACACCAGTGTTTGATGACTGCAGTCTTGCAGTAGACTTTGAAATTAGGAAGCCTGAGGACTCAGAGTTTTATTTACTTTCAGGATTGTTTTGGAAATTCAGAGTGACTTGAATTTCCTGGTCTGCAAAATCCATTATTAGGGTTTGGGAAAAGATCCCTGAGTGATGTTCTAACAGCATTATCTTCCAGACCACATGGAATGTGTTTTCATTGCAGTCTTGAAATTTCTCTCAGTTTTGTAGATTTCACTCTTTCATTTCCTTGGCCAAGTCAGTTATGAAGAATTTTATTCTTTATTATGCTAATGTAATTTATTTTCATTTCCTTTTCAAATTTTTCTCTGTCACTTTACCTTATTGTTTGAACGTGACATGTCCTCCTTGGGTTTATGGATTGTTTGGTCTGCAGCTGGTAAAACGATTTGGGAAAGTGTAAGTTTGGAGATGGAGTCTAGCTGGAGGAAGTAGGTCACTGAGAGTGTTCCTTTGAAGGCAACCTCCCCCTCGCCAATCCCATCTATGTGCTAACTTCCTGTCTGCCATGAGGCAGGCAGGCACCCCCTCTACACTGTGTCTGCCATGATGCTCTGCTTTACCAGGGCCCCAGGATCAATGGAACCAAGAATTATGGGTTGAAATCTCAGAAACCAAGCCAAAATAATTTACCTTTGTGTTATTCTCTGATATTTTGGCCACAGTTTGATGGTTAATTTTGCTTATCAACTTGAATGGATCTGGGGATCTCCTAAGAGACACGATTCTGGACAGGTCTGTGAGCACATTTCTAAGAAAGACAGACTGAATGGGGAAGGCCCTTCCCCAGGGTGGGCAGCACCTTCTGTGGCAGCCCAGATATAGAGATCAGAGGCAAACAGTGCTACAGTTTTTGCATTCTTCTCATTGTGAGTGCATCTACACTGTATTATTCTTAACTGACGGCAGAACCCACTCCCTCAGCCTTTCAACATGAAGACCAGTGGCTCTCCAGAAATCCTGCACACCTCCAGCACCAGGGGGGGACTGCCAAGGCATCTATCTAGCCTTGTGAACTAAGCAGCTACTGGGTTCTTGGCCCCCCAGCACACAGGTAGCCACTGTTGGGGATTACCCCGTGCACACTGTGTAGATCAATCTAGTAAATCCTTTTTTACAGTATGTTCTTTCTATGGGTTCTGTTCCTCTCGAACCCTGAGAGCCACACAAAAGTAATTAATGCACTTTGCATCTTGCAACTTTATCAGTCCTAAAAGTATTATCAGAAATAAGATTCTATCATCTACAAATAGAGACTTTTTTTCATTTCTTCTTTTTACCTAACTTCCCTGGCTAGAATTTCTAGTCCTGTGTTGAATACAAGTAACAGTGGTCCCTCCCTGTTCTCATCAGTACCTCACCCTGGGCATCCCCCTCAGTGGCTGTTCATTTATGACCTTACATCCATTTCTTTCTATCCTTTATTTGCCGACTACCGAAAGGTTATTGGATTTTGTGCAATACTTCTTCCACATCAGAGATGATCATGCAGGTTAAGTTGTTGGTGTGTGCAACTGTGTGCGCAGGAGTTATTCTTCTCGATCACCAGCCTCTTCAGTTATGAAAACAAACCGCGGAGTCAGCAGGGTTGCAATGCTTTTGTTGTTCCTGCGTTTACAGTATAGAGGTCTGTGTCCTTCGTTTTGGTTTCTGATCACTGCTTAGTACCCTTCCCCTTACCTGATGGCCTCTCGTGAGCACTGCCTACAGGACAGGGGCAGTGGGGAGGAGTCCCCTCAGCTTTCATATGGGAATAATTTCATTTCTCTGCCCAAAGAGAATTCTTAGGGGAGGGAGTCTCAGTTGAAGCAGAGTCTTACTCTGTAGCCTATTCAGTGACAGAATATGAAATTGAAAATAAATTCTTGAAAAAAACTTTACAATTTATTATTGTATATGTGCATGTGGTGGGCAGGCATGCGTGGTCAGAGGACAACTCTTGTTCTCTACATGGATTCCAAGGACTGAACAGCAAGTGCTGCGTAGGCTGAGGTGTCTCACCAGCCTGACAGGACTCTTGATGGATACCCTATTTTACTCGTTCTAAGCATTCTCAACGTATTGGCCTATTGCCTTGTGGCCCCACAGATGACAAATATCTGGATGTTACTGAGGAATGCACACGTGTGACGAGCAATGCTCCTCTAGCTGCTTTCTTAGGGTCTCTATTGCTGTGAAGAGACACCATGATCATGGCAACTCTTATAAGGAAAACATTTAACTGGGGTGGCTCACTTACAATTTCAGAGTTTCAGTCCATTATCATTGTGTTGGGACATGGCAGTGTGCAGGCAGACATGGTGCTGGAGTAGTAATTGAGAGTCACATTTCTTGTAGGCAACAGGAAATGGTCTGAGACACTGGGCAGTATCCTGAGCATAGGAAACCTCAAAGCCGGCCCCCACAGCGACACACGTCCTCCAACAAGGCCATACCCACTCCACCAAAGCCACATCTCCTAATAGTGCCACTCCCTATGATACTATGGGGGCCAATTACATTCCAACTACCACACTGCTTTCAATGTTATCTTTTGGAAGCTAATGAAAATGTGTCCTATGAGTCACAGCCTCACTTTACTTGGAATTTGTTTCTTGGATGCTTCATCAGATGGCCTTTCAGGGCTTGGTGAGAAGACACTACCTTCACATATTCTATGCCCTTTTCCTTCTTCAAATGTACCTGTTGATGTTGTGTTCCTTATATCTTTGATGTAGTGGGTAGCCATTCCAGCTTTGATCTGGAAGTTCCAACCCCCATTGAGGCTTCGGTAACTGTCACGCCTACAAGGTGGGGCCGAGAGAGGACCCTGAAGACCTGAGATCCGGACGGACCAGCCCTCTTGGTTCCTGGACCCTGGAAGCTGGAGGTAGACCGAGCAGAGTTCTCCAGAGAACACCGCCGGATTGCGATACACCTTTCCCAGACCCTGCTACCTATCCCTCCACTTGTAAGTTACCCCACAAAATAAACCTCCCCTTTAACTACATGGAGTTGCCTTAATATTTTAACCAATATCTGGCCCCTAACATCTTCTCCTCTGTTCCTCGGACTCGGGAACCGTATTGTCAACTTCGCCAGTTCTATTTCCAAAGCTATCTAGTGAATTCTTTTAGTCCATTTCTGTAGGATTTCTTTCTAGTTTTTCTCTTTATTACTCTTCCATCGCTCATGAATCACTTTCCTAGCTCTCATCTCCCCTCAGTTCTTTGAGCATCTCTGCGATGACTGCTTGAAACGTCCTGCAGAATGTCTATTATCATCCTCAGGGACAGTGCTTCATTCACCTCTTCCTCTAAGTAGACCAAGATTTCTGTTGTCTTCATGCCTTCTTTCTGTTGAAGACAAGACATTGAAATCTACTCATAGTGGCCAGAAAGTGAATTCTATTTCCCAAGGTTTGTTGCTCTGTATTCTGATAGTTGAAGTCTATCTGCATTTGGGGTGGATCTGCCTGAAATGCCACCTGCAGGCCATTTCAAGTTAACTCTGTGCCTTTCCCTGGGCATGCCCAGTCACCTTCTCAAACAGAAGGCTGTTTTTTAATGTCTGAGTCTTCAGTGTCTGGATTCCCAAAGGGGAAGAGAAAAATGGAGGGGAGAGGTGGAAAAGAAGGTACCAACCTTTAAATCCCTGGAAATCTAGTCAGCCAAGAGGTAGAACTTGAAACGGTGGTGCAGCTCCATTGTCAAGAAGCTCTCGTCTGTACCTATTTCAAAGTCTCTTACATAGTTGTGTCTGGCAGATTCTACCGGTGCAATTGTCAAGGCATGAAGGGACTACTGATATACCCACTCCTCATCTTTCCAGAATGTTCAGTCTTACAGTTTTTCTCAAAGTCAAACCTACGAAGTATGCCTCAGCTTTCCGGATAGAGGAAAAGGACTCGGGCACACAGGGAAGGTACTCATGACCCCACGCCCACTTTATCTGCTTCCCACTTCCTGCCCCAGGCATGCCTGACAGTGGAGGGACTGTGAGGCCATGACACACACCAGGACTCTGCTACTGGGCTGTCACCCCACCTATCCACTTACGACAATCAGAGTAACTTTAGAGTACAGTCCTGAGTTACAGAAACACAGAGCTTGTTTAAAATGCCCATGCACATTTTATTAATAAAAACTAACAGTGCCGAGTTAAACAAGTCAAACAATTAAAGTCTCTTTATATTCCATAAAATATTACAGAAAAGTTTATTTGTGTTTCAATAAAAAGACTATCATTTTAGAACAGGCAGCTAAGAGCAACTGTGCAGTTAACGAGTTTTTGTGAATAAATTTTAAGAGACTATTGCCTGTCCTTAAATTCCTTTTCTTTTTATAAAAAAAGAACTATTAAAAATGATTGACAAATTTTGAGTTAAAAAACTGTTAAAACATTCTCTATGTTTAATTTCAACTTTATAATAGATTACAGGAAGATGCTTATGAAACAAATACAACATTTGTTTCAGTACACGTCTTTAAATGATAGACTTATAAGTATGTAAACAACTATATAATAAAAAGTTTCCAAACGTAGCCTGTAAGAAATCAGGCAAATTTACCATAAGCAAACTTTCTAGACAATTTCCATAGCTGCACCAGCGTGGCAGTAAACTTCTTCCAAACAAAACGAAAACAAACAAACAAGAAAAACTACTTTGCAATTTGTTGCTGCAATAGAGAAAAAGTGTAAAAACTTGATGGAATTACAACAGTCAATATAATTTAAGGAAAAACAAAGTCATAATAAGACGTATGGCGCTTAATGTTTAAAAAGTAGAGTTTTGCTATTGGCTTGGTTCTTTGGACACTGCATGATTTAACAAATGAAAAGAAAATTCATCCTAAAGCCTGGCTATCCACCAACGGGTGCTGGATGCCGAGGCAGGGTAGCATTTTATTATTGTCACTGGTCTGGGTGCAGTGCAGTTTCCTCAGCAAACCCAGCAACTGTTGAGGGGTAAAATAAACTTCAAACTTAAAAAGAGAGAGAGAGAGAGAAAGAGAGAGAAATTGAAAACACAAAATCCTAAAAAGTAAATACAGGCTCTGCAACAGCACGCTGGCTTCAAAACCCATCTGCCACGCGGCTCAGACCGCGGGTACAATCCTTACGGGAGGTGCACATCTAACTCCACAACTCATGGGTATCTTCTTGGGAGTAGGCCAAAAAGAACAAAGTCCCACTTGAAGTTTCTCTTCTCTAGGCGTTTTTTTCCTGAAGCTGATATGAAGGGAGAGGGGGTCTACAGGCTGAGCAATCAATCCTCCTCGTCGTTCTCATTAAAGTCATCATCATCATCATCATCCTCCCCGACGTACGAAACAGGGGTCTCTACCCTGGAGCCGCTGTACTGAGACCCATTGGAGCTTGTGGCCAGCATCCCATCTGCACCGTTGCTCAAATCACTGCAAAGACAGACCAGTCAGTGAGGAGAAGCCCGCTCTGTCCAGCCTAAGAAAGGCTGGATATGACCCTAAGTGGTGGCTTTTTGTTGTTGTTGCTTTTAAATTACAAGGCAGAAAAAGCAAAGATATCACCATCTGCAATATTAGAACCCTAACCTGACCGGGCGGTGGTGGCACATGCCTTTAATCCCAGTACTTGAGAGGCAGAGGCAGGTGGATCGAGGAGTTCAAGGCCAGCCTGGTCTACAAAGCGAGTTCCAGGAGAGTCAGGGCTACACAGAGAAACCCTACCTTGAGAAAAAAAAAAAAAAAAAAAAAGAACCCTAACCTGTAATGAGCTTTACTCTGCTTGGGCTATTCCCCAGCCCGTCCTCTTTAAACATGTAACACATGTTTAAACCACAGTGCCTGGTCACTAGAACTCACACAAGAGCTCTGAGACAGACAGGGGTAGTGGACCAGGAAAAAGAATGGGTTAGTATCAAACACCAAACAAGGAACATCACCTTTGTAAGGCATAAGGTTCAATCCCTAATATCTACCTATCTGTCTCTCTAGCATACATTCTCAATGTGTCTGTCTTTCTGTCTGTCTGTCTGTCTGTCTGTCTGTCTCTCTCTCTCTCTCTCTCTCTCTCTCTCTCTCTCTCTCTCACACACACACACACACACACACACACACACACACACACACAGAACAGAACCGGGGATCACCAGTTAGCACAGGCCGAGCTGATGGTGCCCCCAGCAGCCCGTGCCTGTCAATCAATGTAAAGCCAGCCACGTATCCTAGAGCCTTCTCTGCACCTGTCAGCGTGCACAGGAAACACTTCTCCCGGGGTAACTACATCGACAACATCCACTGTGCAGAACTACTCCCAGGACGTGAAAGCCACAGCTGCCCTTGGGGCCATTCCAGACTGTAGCGGCCGACATCCCACACTGGCACTCCTCATGACAGGGCAAGGCCTCCTTCTCACTGAGAAGTGGGAAGCTGGGAAGGTTAGTTCATAACAAGAAGCAATTGTGGGCAGCCAGGTGGCCCAATGGGTAAAGACACTTGCCTCACAAGCCTGGCAACCTCTGATACCCAGAACCCACATAAAAGTGGAAGGAGAGCCAACTCCATGAAGTTGTCCTCTGCCCTCCACATGCTCATCACACACACAGAGACACGCACACAATGTAAAAACAAACAACTAAAGAGAACTGTTTTAAAAAACACTCTACTTCAAAGAGTAACTGTTGGTAAGCACATTCACATTCAGCTCAAACCTGATCAACTCTGAGAGCTGGCACACTGTAACACGGGAAGCCTCAAGGACACAAATGACTCACACTGTCACACCAACAACCCCTGGGATGACATGAGGGTGTTCACTTACACTATGGCCTCAACTGACTGCAGCAACATCTACAGCTATTAACTTCAAGCAATTCTGAAAAAATTAAACTTACATCTTAACTCTTAAATTAGCCTAGACTACACCCACAACATAATATAGTAGGTAATAGCCATTATTTCACTGTTCATATTCACCGTGAAGGCCATCTTAAGGCCTTTACACCACTCACCTTCTGAGCTTGCTAGGCCAGATGACAGCTGCTATGTTTATTTAAAGAGTGAAGGTCCTTCAACAACACAGGAAATAAAGAGACGCAATACAATGTGAAGGGTTAGGCTGTCATGGACGCACAACGATCTGAATTCAGATCACCAACACCCATATAAAGTCAGGCTTGGTCACGCTAGAAGGCCAACTCAGAGGTTAAGAGCACTGGCTGCTCTTGCAGAGGACCTGGGTTCAGTTCCCAGCACCCACGTGGCAGCTCACAACTGTCTTCAACTCCAGTTCCAGGGGACCCATCACCCTTCTATGGCCTCCACAGGTACCTGGCACACATGTCCACAAACGTGTGTGGACAAAACACCTATACGCCACAGAAATTTAAATAATATTTACAAAAAAACCCACAACATACTTGGCAGTAACCCTAGAACTAGGAGGCCAGAGGGCAGAGACAGGCAGATCTTTGGAGCTCACTCAACCAGTTTAACCAATCTGTGAGCCCTGGGTTCAGTGAGTTTTAAAAATAACTAATAAAAGAAGATCCCCTCCATGTGCACACACGGAGCAAACACCACCGTGACCCCAGGAGAACAGAGGAGGAAGAGTCAGCTGTGCCCAGGGATGTGCTCCAACACCCAGGCCCGTACTGGCAACACTGAACAGACTTGGTGGATATGAGGGAGGGGGAGGGGGAGGGAGAGAGGGAGGGAGGGGGAGGAGGAGGGAGCGAAAGAGTCAGAGAAATCGCAAGCAATCGATCCTATGCAAGGAGATGAAGTCAGGAGGGAAAGGTTGGAGGGAGAGAACGAGGGGTGGATTTGATCAGAATACATCACATGCATGTATGACTATAAATAAAACACTTTTTAAAAAGAAGAAAACAAAACCAACAGTTAAGTTTTGACCCAGGTATGGTATGGAGTTGTAATTCCAGCACTGGGGGAGTGAGACAAGAGGATGGTAAGGTCAAGGCCGAGCCTAGCTGCATGGTCAAATTGTCTTAATTTTTAAAAAATGGGGGGTAGGAGGGCAGGGCAAGCTGTGACAGTAAGGTGACAGCACCTGCTATGAAAACCTAACAGCCCGAGTTTGACTCCAGGATCCCACAATCAAAGGAGTATACCAACTCCTAAAAGTCGTCCTCTGACCTCCACACATGTACCATGACGTGCATACTCACACTAACACAAACAATAGCAAATTTTTAAAAACTGGGGCCAAAAGCACTTGCCACACAAGCCTGGAGAAACGAAGTTTGGAACCACAAGAGAATTGATTCCACCAAAAAAACCCAGACTCATTTGAGCTCCACACACGCCCACACACATCACACACACAAACACGCAAATAACAACAATTAAAAAAATAGTGTACAGAAGCAGGAAATAAAACTGTATACACACTGTACCATCAGACACATTTTAAGGAAACAACCAAGGAGCCATTAAAAAGCAAAACAAAAAAACACCAGTCAGGTGGTGGCACAGGCCCGTAACTCCAGTACTTGGGAGGCAGAAGCAGGTGGATCTCTGAGTTCTAGGTCAGCCTGGTCTACAAAGCGAGTTCCAGGACAGCCAGGGCTACACAGAGAGACCCTGTCTCAAAACTCCCTACCCCCATAAAACAAGCCCCCAAAGAAAACAAAACCTTTGACACTTCCCCTGCCGAGGACAGTGGGACATCAGTAGGTCTGTAAATCCGTCCCCACCTTACTATGTAATACTTTAAAAAAGTAAAAACCACGAATTACTTATTCATTGGGGGTGTGTGTGTGTGTGCTCGCTCTACAGGGGATAAGCGCTGTGCGCCCTGGCCTGGGCCCAGCCCAGCCTGTCTGAGACGCAGCAGGGCTGTGCCCCCCCCCCA
>CABHPP010107056.1:37919-76206 GCA_902168425.1 Peromyscus attwateri
CTGGCGGAAAGCCTTGTGCCATTGGATGTAGAACCTGTTGTCGTGACGAACACTCCACCAATGGATCCCTGAGCCATTTCTGAAAAGAGAAGCAAATGGAAATAAAACCGAGAAGCCAGGTGTGGTGGCATCTGCCTTGAACCCCAGCACTCGGGAGGAAAATCTCTGAGCTCCGGGCCCAGGCCAGCCATAGCAATGCAGTACGACCGTCCCAAACAAAACGAAATGACTCCTGAGAGACCCAGTGTGCAGGAAAGCAGCACAGTGGGCATGAGAGCCACCACTTGGAAGACCCGACACCCGACAGGGGCTTTCCCTGCCCTCTGTAGTGAGGAGCAGGGGCAGTGGTTTCCCAGGCAGGCAGGACGAGCTCAGCATGGGCTTCCCCTCAGGAGAGGCTCCCAGTGCGGTCCTGTGAGCCAGCACAGCAGAGACAGGACCTAACTGCAGGAATGCACGGCATCCCCCTTCCACCCGAGACCCCCAGAGCTCTACAGGAGCAGGACAGGAAGGCAGGAACTAATCTTCCCATGCCTCAGACAGGACAGGACAGATGCGCGTGTGATCTGGGACAGAGTTCTTGGGACCCAAGGAGTCCCTGGCAGTCTCAGAAAGCAAATACACACCATGCATTTTTGACTGTTGAACATGATCTTTTTTTATGAATTATCACTAGGCCATGACAAGGGTGTCACGACCTGATGAAGCCCAGGAAACTGACAGCCCTGCTCCATCCTATTCTGACTAACGGAACACCAGAGCTCACAAGGTCGTTCTTGCCGCTGGTTATCAGGACCAACTGATGGCCTTAGGAGTGGGTCTGGTCCATCACCTCCTACCCCGCTCAGGAGACAGATTCTCACTTCTTAACACATTCATCATGAAAACCACACAACTGCCATTCACGGAACCCGACAACCACACGTCCAGCAGGTATCGTACCAAGGGGACTGATGTCCAGCCAAACCTCAGCAGACATCCAGGTACTAGGGATGGAGCAGGTCATAGCACGGTCAGCCACAGGGCCCAACTGACCTGTCACATATGGTTCTAGAGCTTTTGGTACCAAACTTCTCGCCACCTTGAGGTCTTCAGCAGAGCAGTTCCCCGATTCCAGTCCGCATGCCATGCCCATGCGCTTGAGCACCTCAATATCATCATGGATTTCAAACGTGTTGTCAAAGTTAAACAGATACTCAAATCTGTGGGGGAAAGGCACTGTGAGAATTATGGGGCTACTAAGGGATGGGCAGGACTGTGGATGGGGGCGGGCAGCAGTCCCTCCCCCAACACCCTCCTCACCCCCCACCCCGAAACAGTTTGAACAAGGAAATGAAAGACAAGCCATTGCATAATTCTGCAAACTGCTGTCTTGCTCGAGGTATGCCCTGGGCCTGGACACCACACCGCCTGCACCCACACATGTTCTTGCTGCTGAGTTATAAGGCCCACCAGAGACCACACGTGCTGTTACTAAGCAGCCTTAAGGCCGACAGCAGTGTATCCCAGAGTTTCTTCCCCAGGAGGCTACACTGGGAAGACCCATTGAGGACCAACTTGTCATTGGAGATGCTGCAGTCAATGACGGTCTTCCTGCTGGTATTGACAATGATGAAGGGCAAATGGATGACAGAGTTGGGAGGAGGTGGCCTGCGGGCCTGCTGCTCTGCTTGGCGGTTCCTCTGCACCAAGTTCTTGAAGGCAATTTGCTGAAAAAGACCAACAGGGTCCCCCGGTAGATGTGAATACCAGTAACATGATGGCTACCCTTCCTGCAGACAGTGGGAACCTGGGTGGTGAGAGATCAGCCTGTAGCAGCCCTGACATCTGCTGACAGACAGCCTATGGCGACAAGGAGCCCGAGGAACCCAGTCACGTCGACACTGCCCACATTGGTCATGGCTGTCGGGTGGAATGACCTGCTAGAAGACACTGAGTCCTAAGCTAACGGTTCTCCTGGTAGAGCACAAAGGACCTCTCTCTGCATCCTGCAGGGATGAACTCAGAGCCATGGTCCAGCACCTGAAGACTCTAACCCTGCCAACCCCACTCCTCCTCCCTACAGCGGAGAAGCTGTCACAGACACAAGTACAGCTACACAGATGGGAGACCCTGATCTCCACACGGCGAATCAGGCTACAGACAGTAAAAACCTCGGCAAGTGAGGGCCCTCTGGGGCCAGAATCCCTGATTTCCCAGATCTTCTTGGTCCCCTAAACTGGCCCCCACCATGCCATCTTAGGCTGACCACACAGGAAGAGCTACGTCACCAAGCATCACTCCCTGATTAGTGACATCGTATTTTAGACAGTTAAGACAGCCTTGTGAAGCTAGGCAGCGGTGGCACTCGCCTTTAATCCCAGCACTCAGGAGGCAAAGGCAGGCAGATCTCTAATTTCGAGGCCAGCTTGGTCTACAGAGTGAGTTCCTGGACAGCCAAGGCTACACAAAGAAACCCTGTCTTGAAAAATCAAAAAGATGAAAAAAAGATGGCTTTATGAGGGGCTAGGATCATGTTGGGAGCCCCAACTCTGACTACTAGGTCCCTGGATACCTATGGTCATCCCAGGCTGGTGACCAATGACCCCCATGGCCAGTACCATCACTATGTCTCCTGGAGGGTCCTGGCGCACCTCAGTCAAGAGACCAGCCTGCCCGGCCCGGAGCCCCGCACACACCATCTTCACTAGATCCCCAGGTCCCCACAACTCCCAGGGCTACTTCACATGAGCATATAGCCTCAGCCACCATGCCTTCCCTGTCCAGCAGCTGTCAAGAGCAACATCTACAGAGTTCACAACATGCCCAGTACAGTGCCTGATGCCCAGTGCAGGCTGAAATACCCCTGGATGTCACGCCAAGGAGTGCTTATGCTTAGTCAGCCTCTCTGGGAATAAGGCCTGTGAGGCCAAGAGCCTGCTTCCAGGGGGAAGGTGGGGTGCTCAGATGGGCTGCTACCTGCAGGATGAGCCTGCTTCCAGGGGGAAGGTGGGGTGCTCAGATGGGCTGCTACCTGCAGGATGAGCTCCTGGAGCTGTGACTGCTTCTGCTTGATCCTCTCCAGTCTCCGCTGCCTCTCCACCTGCAGACAGAACAGTGACAAACTGCATCTGCCAGGCACCACCACCACACACCACCATCACCACCACCACCACCACCAACAAAACCCATGAACAAGGATTGAGAATTAAGCTCTCTGCCCCAAAGCCTTATGTAAAAACTGCCTGGCAATGGTGGCTAATAAATGTAAAGGGACCCCATGACATCAACTCAGCCACCTGGTATAGTCCTCTCAAGTGACCAAGGACAAAGGATGCCCACTTTAGGCAACGCACCTCTAAGTTCTGGCACTCCTGAGCTGAGTTGGTGGGCAGGCCAATCCACTTGATCTCCTTCTTCTCCTTGGAAATGATGTTCATGGCCATCAGCACATTTAAGGCATCGTAGACACGCCGCCGGATGTTCTTCTGGTCGTAAGCCTAGAAGACAACAGCCTTCTTGGTGACTCGACGGCTTGGAAATTAACACTTGAGGTTCAGATCACAAGTGACAATGGTCTTGCAGACAACCCAGGTCCCTCCTTTACTGAACCAGGAATTTTCTAGCATCTACCGCTGCTTCAACTTGAAGGGTTGAGCAACCCAAGCCCCTGGACCTCCAGAATACTTACCGATTCATTTGGTAGGATGTGGTTGTCAGCAGCGCTGAACTCTGCCACCAGCTCGTCAGCCACCTCATTGTAGGAGGTGGTCCCTTTCCTCTGCACCTTCTCACACACCTTCATGGAGAAATGCCGGAGACCCTTGCCATTCTTCTCCCCCTTCCTGTTCCGCTTCCTTTCAAACAGCAGAGAAAGGGACACTGTCAGTAGTCACGGGGGCTAGGCGAGAACCAGGACACTCTCAGACACAAGGCCCAAGGCTGCGGAGCCCCCAGAGGCCCATTTTTCCCACAGCCCCACCACAGGCAGCAGGGACTCCGCCCTAATACAGCAGGACATTGGTAAGTATCAGTGTTTCTCAGGTCAGAAAAAGAACACACACAAGGCCAGTTCACACACCCGTGCCTTTAATGTCAGGGCAGATGGACAGACAACCGGAGGGCAGAAACCAGCATGGGTCTGACCCGGACCACACACTAGGCACCACTGTTCTAAAGACATCTGCTGGCATCAGATTATGGCGTATTTTAGTGTAAACTTAGGAATCTTCAGGGCTAATTTCGGCAGGCTACCATGACATAAGGCAAGTGCTTAGACTGATGGGCATGGGCTAACAGGAGGGAGACCAGGATGTGAACTTCCAGTCACGGAGCACACCGTATGTGTGCCCTCGCTAAACCACATCAGGAACAAGAGCCACCAAGTTCCTCTAGAGTTTTGGGCACATACGATTTTAAAGCAATAGAGACATGGTTTCAGAGCTGTGTGTTTTTAAGAAAAAACACACTGTGACCTTTACAGACACTCACTTCACTTCTATGTCTGCTATTATCTCAGTGACAGTACAGCCCTGGAGGGACCATCCACAGGACAGAGAGCGCTGAAGTGGTACACAGTAGAATCTGCACACTTATGCCAGCTTGACAGTGAAAAGTTTCAAAGTGGCTGTGTCATGGTAGAGGCCGGTGTTCTCTTCTTTGTGGCCCAGAGCTCCAAATCCCCCCACAGGTGCCGGCACGAGCTAGGCTTGCACCTCGCTACCTGGCCCCAACAGGGATGAGATGGGAGCATTGAACTCCGAGTACTCAGGCATGTCCATTACAGACCATGTGACATGTGGCCAGAGGAAAGAGGGGACATTCTAGGTAGGGGACATTGCTACCCTGGCGTGGGGTGCTCACCCAGCAGACCAAGGTGAGGAGTCAGACGGCTGGTTCTGGGACACAAAGTGAGTGTTGGGAGTGTGCGGGCTTCCTACCACAATAGTGTTGGATGCTGCAGGTCTCTGAGGCGTGCCAATCACCTACAGACAAAAGAGAATTCAGAACAATCAGACACCCCCACATCACGGCACTGCTGTTTCCGTCATCTGCTGACAGGGGCAGCTACGGCAGCACCTCATCAGCCCGGCCGGCGAGAAGGCAGCAGAGCAGCAGATGCCCCACGGCAGCAACATCAGCAGCAGCGGCCACTATCACTACAGCCGCTCTGCACCGGGCACTATTCCCACTTAGCTCAGACACCTTTACACTTAACAGAAGCACCAGGAAGTCTCAGCCAGGTGGGCAAGCTTGAGAAGACAGAAGACCAGAGTGCTAGACACTGGAGAGGGCAAGGCAGGCCTCCCATGGCAAAGAGCACTGAGTAATACCCACACCAAGCAGGCAACTAACTTACTGATGGCTAGGTTCAATAACAGGACATTAACACATTTCTGGCTTTACCCTTAGTGAGACGGACAGGGATAAAAATGTTGTCTAAAGTATTAAGTAAACAAAAGAGTTGCCAAATCAAGTGCAAACTTGGGACAGACAGTGGGTCCCCCTCCAGCCCCAAAGTGGCACCAGCCTCTGTCCAAGTGCCTGTCATACTTTTCTGCAGTCTCTGGGGAACCCTAGGATCCAAAAGGGTCACACACAGCCAACAGTCCACCTGCTCAGGGGTGACGGCTCTTGGGGGTCAAGGTAACCAGTTCTATCATGGGCGGATGTGCCGCCCACTCTTAGAGCACCCCACGGAGGACTCAGCCACGCCTCCCTCTGGTGTCTGGTACAGGTCTGCTGCTTTGGATCCCTTAGTTAATATACAAGCCTGTTCTTCTGGAGACAGACACTGTCCTATACAGACAACTAATGTCTCACTACGTCAAAAATCTTGCTACGTACCTAACTCTAAGTCAAAAAGACCTCTGTAAATCCCAAACTACAAAGTCCCTCAGTGACCAAATTCTATGGGGATAACCCCCACAGGGACTGAACTGAGATGCCTGAATCCCAAATACCCTCCTTTGCCCAGTGAAGATGTGGGGACACTTTGGGAGCTGGGTCACAGTGCTGGAAATGCTGGGCACACAGGAAGGACATGCATCTTGGCTCGCTCTCGCAGGTGGGACTAGGGGAGCCCTCCCCATCCTCACAGACCACAAGAGCAGTTACAACAGGAGCTTCATGCTCTGCCAGAGGCAGTGCTCACGGGTCACGTTCACACGTCCCACACAAGCCTGAGAGCTGCGCAGAAGGTCCTGGAGCTCCTGGCTGTGAGAGACCTCATCTCCTCTGCAGCAGGAAGAACACCACCGCGACTCATGCGCAGCCGGGTCGCCTGCCTGCAGCTGCATCAGTGCTTGTGCAAGAGGGCCCTCGTGTCTGGCTCACCCACTGCCCACAAAGAAGTTGCCAAATGACTGGGTCTGAAGAAAACTTGCTCCCAGCTTCATCTGCTCTACACAGCACTTCTTGAATTGCTATGCCGAGGAAGGTCAGGTGGCCCCCCACAGGCAGCCTCGCTTCTCACTGAGACCTACGTCCATCAGGACACACAGACACAAGCTTGCCCAGAGGCCCTGTGCATATCCCAGGTACAGCACACCTCTGTGAGCTCCCCTCAGGTCCACACATCTGTGGATCTGACAACAGAAAGAGGGCAGGCTGTGCATACAGAGGAGCTATCTACCCTCGGCACGCACATGTTCCAGCCTCTGTACGTTTATGCTCCACCTTCATGTACAGAAATGCTCGGCAAAGGCTCAACCCTGTGTGCCCGGGGCTCTGCACATGTGCACACACTGCTTAGAACAAGCTCTGGTTCTGTGTGCACACGCTGCTGCCATCAGGGTCAGCAGAGATAAAGTTCAGCTGCAGCAGTGGGAGGCCATGCAGGCAAGAGAGAAAATGGGAAGCAGACCAAGGAAATGTCGGCAAGTGGGATGGGAAAGATGGAAAGACAAGAGGAGAGCCAGATGCCCAGGCATAGAGGCCCAGCCATTCCGGCAGGAAGTGGGTCCCATTCCATCTGCACCCTGACCCTTGGCGTGCAGCATGGAGGAAAAAGAAGCTCCCAGGAACACCGGCCCTTCCAATACCATAGCCACTTCTGCAAAGATGCTCTGGTTGCTACCCTTCAGGACAATCCCTGCTTCTCATGGAAAAACAGAGGCCTGGTCCCAAGAGCTTCTAGCCCCTGGTGGGTGGGCAAGCGCCAGAGACACAGCACCGGCCCTGGTCACACTTTACATGTACATAAGGTTAAATATCATCTCCTACGTTAGAATCAACCCAGCTGTTTCCCCTAAACCTTTGACATATATGACAGGGTTTTTCTTTTTCTTTCTTTTTTTTTTTTTTTTTTTTTTTGGTTTTTCGAGACAGGGTTTCTCTGTGTAGCTTTGCGCCTTTCCTGGATCTCGCTCTGTAGACCAGGCTAGCCTCAAACTCACAAAGATCCGCCTGGCTCTGCCTCCTGAGTGCTGGGATTTAAGGTGTGCGCCACCACTGCCTGGCGACATATGACAGTTTAGGGTCACTTGGAACATGCCAGGCTGAGGATACAGCTTAGCAACGTGCCGCTTACCTAAAACGCATGAGGTCTAGGTTCAATCCCTAGCACCACCAAAACCAAAACCAAAACCAAACAAAAGGACCCACCTGCAGCATGTAAGCCCTGACCCACTACTGTAGTGCAAAGCACAGAACAGCAGTCACCACACTCTTCCAATGAAGCTCAGTTCCAATCAGATGCTGATTTCCAGATCAATAAAGTTTAAATCCCCTCATATTAACTTCCTCCCCACCCACTGGGGCACAGATTTTACAACAACAACTTGCTCAAACTCTCCGTGTAGTGCTCATGGTGGGAAGGACATTTTCTTCTCATTGCCCCAGGAGAACCAGATCCATACCACAGGGTTGCAGGGTCCTTAGAGGCCAGGGCTCTCCCCACAGCCCCGACACTTAAGACCCCAATGCTTGCAGGTGTGGCGGCACACTCCCTCAACCCAGGCACGAAGGAAGAAGAGGCAGAAGAAGATAAAGCTCCAGGAAGTCGACACCAGCCTAGTCTACACAAAATGATTTTCTAAGCCAGCCAGTGGTACATAATGAGACCTTATCTCAAACAAAACAAAACAAAAAACAATGAAGGGCTTGAAAGATGGCTCAGTGGTTAAGAGCCAGGTGCTACTCTTGCCAAGGACCCAGGTTTGATTCTCAGCACCCACATGGTGGCTCAGAAGCATCTCTAACTCCAGTTCCAGGAGATATGATGCCCTCTTCTGACCCCGAGGACACCAGGCACACATGTGGTATATGTGTGTGTGTGTGTGTGTGTGTGTGTGTGTGTGTGTGTGTGTGTATACATACACACACACACACACACACACATGATGCAGGCAAAACACTCACAAAAACCCCGAACACTCAGAATCCACGGAGGAGACTTAGAGGACACCAGTGAGTGTAAATACTGGCACATTCCAAGCTGAAGCACAGGACACCCATGATGTGACAGCTTTCTCCATAGAAAACCCGACTGCCGCAGAGTTGCCCCAACAACAGCTGCAAAAAACCTAGCCTAGAACTCTCTTTGGGGACGAGGGACATGTGGGAACACCTGGTGATGCCCGTGGAAACCCACAGAATGGAGGGACAGCTAGGGACCCATGTGAAAGGCTGTGGAGGGTTTGGTGAGAAAGCTCAGTTGATAAAGACACTTTTCACCAAGGCTGACGACCTGAGTTCAATCCCCAGAACCCACAGGGTGGAGAAAAAGAAGCAACTCCTGCAAGCTGTCCTCTGACTTGCACACACGTGCTCACCTAATACACATAAAAACAGGACAAAAAAATAAATTTTTAAAAAATATTAAGCTAGAGAGTCCTAAGGCCCCACGATTACTTGAGGGACAGCACCAAGTCCCTTATTCCAACCAGACAGGTGCTAGGCCTTCCCCAGAAGATTTGAGGCTGGTAGGTATAAGACACTGGGAAAGAAAGCAGTGTATGGGCAAGGACAGAGGCATGCATATCACTAAGGCCCAGGTTTCCCAGGAGAGGCCAGAATATCTAGAGGCTAGGGGGAAAATCCAGAGCCAGGAAAAAAGTAGGTCCCTGGATGAAAGACAAAATCTGTCCCCTGCTGAGTCTGTGCTAAAACATCCCACACGAAGCTCCAGCCACAGGTAAGCCCACTCCACAGACCGGAGGCCAAATCACACTGTGGGAGGCTGCAAGGCCCTACAGGGCTCCTCATCTTTGACGAGTTACTCAATGAAGGAAGGGGATGGTGCTGGTCCCTTCCTGTGGCCATAGCCACACAGCCACACCCTTCCTCCATCCCTTCACAGCTAGGAGACAGTGGCTACAGAGGAAGGCCACAGAACTTGCTGTAACATAGAGGGAACACTCTAAGCTCAGAGCTCTGGCAACGGAAGCCATGGAGCAGGCAGCTTGCTCAGGCCTTGGTCAGTCCACCCACACCCACTGGGTTACTGCCGTGTGTGTTTAGGGGCTTCAAATACTCCCTGACATAGGGGCACACTGAAGACACTAAGACTGAGCGTTATGAACAACAGAAAGCCGTGCACACTTTCAGGAATCAGAATGCACCCGAGAGAGGAGAGTCACTTTGTGGCCACAGCAACACCGCCCACACCTAGCCCATGCCATAGGACCCAACATTCATGTGTCTTACCACTTACCACTTGCTGTGTGATATTGACATTGGACTGTCCAAAGGTTTTTGGCAAAAGCTGCTTTCCAAGTGTGTTCACTGTGGATGGGTGGACAGCTACAAGAGATACCACACCTGGAACACAAGGGCACAGGGTAAGACTCACACTGCTTCGCTGAGCCGAGGCTAAAAGGGGCAGCTCCAGGAAGATGGTGCTTCTATCAAGAACCCGACCTCCCTAGTTTGGACACTGCAGACCTACGGCTCAGTCACAATTGTCCCAAATTTGGTCCAGAGCACTGGCTAAGGAAGTTCCGGGCCTGGGGACCGGCAGGGCTCATTCTCCAGCAGCCATGGCCTTGCCACAACATCTCCCCAGAGGCTGCTCCAGTCACCACCAGCCCACGTCCTGCCCCGACTCCCCGACTTGGGGATAAAACGGCCACCTCTGTGCTTTAACGTAGCAAAATGCAGAAGAACAGCTAAGGTGTTTTCCTAACACCAAGACTGATACACAGAATCACCAAAGAACAAGCAGAACACGAACTAGAGCTAACTCTAACACAAAGTGTCTAAATGTAAAATATATTATAAAGATTTTCAAAGAAACCAAATGCGTTTAAATATAGCATTTGTATGGACAGTATCACTGCCAGAATTCAGAAAAAGATCCTAAAACATTACATTCACATTTTTGTAGTTGGTCCTTCCTATCTTCAGATTTAAGGCAGCAAATTATCAAAGTGTAAGACCTAGTGTTCCCCCACCTGACCTAACAATGAGTGACAATTGAGTCCCCCCATCTGACCTAACAAGAAACTGACAAGTCAGAGTTCCCCAACCTGACCTCAGCCAAAAGGTCGACAAGTGAGTTTTCCCCAGTTTTTTGTGTGATTTTCCTTTTAGTGCATGTCTAGGAATTGAACCCAGAGCCTCACACGTGCCACAGAAGCACTTCATCTAAAGCCCAGCATAAAAATGGTTGTAAGTAAACGGCCCTATTACCAAAGCAATGCATGGGTTCAATGCAGTCCCACCAAAACACTAACAATGCTCTTTACAAAGCTGGAGGAAGCAGTCTAAAATCAGGAGGCTTAAGAAACCCTAAACAGCCAGAGTAACCATAAGCACAAAGAGTCATGCTGGAGGTATGGCAATACCTGATCTCAGATTGAAGCCACAGGAACCAAGCAGCCCCACAGGTCAATGCGTTAAAACAGAAGATCCAGAAACAAAGCCAAGGGGCTACAGACACTTGATTTTCAACAAAAATGCCAAAGAAAAAACAGTCTTTCCTTCTTCGATGGGTGGTGGTGGTGGTGGTGGTGGTGCACACCTTTAATCCCAGCACTCGGGAGGCAGAGGCAGGCGGATCTCTGTGAGTTCAAGGCCAGCCTGGTCTACAGAGCGAGTTCCAGGACAGGCTCCAAAACTACACAAAGAAACCCTGTCTCAAAAAACCAAAAAACAGGGCTGGAGAGATGGCTCAGAGGTTAAGAGCACAGGCTGTTCTTCCAGAGGTCCTGAGTTCAATTCCCAGCAACCACATGGTGGCTCACAACCATCTATAATGAGATCTGGTGCCCTCTTCTGGCGTGCAGGCATACATGCAGACAAGACACTGTATAATAAATAAACAAAAAATAAAACAAAACAAACAAACAAAAACAAAACCACAAAACCGAAAAAAAAAAAAAAAAACCCAGTCTCTTTGAATGGTGTTGTGAAAACTGGATTTCCATGTGCAAAAGAATGAAGCTACATAATCCTGCACAAAAATTAATCAAAATGTATCAAAGACCTTAATGGAGGACCTCAAACTCTGACCCCACCAGCTGAAGACAGGACGAACACTTGACACCATAGGTGCAGACAAGGACTTTCTAGGACAGACTCCAAGGCACAGGAAACCACTCCCAGAACCGACACACAGGACCACATGAAGTGGAAAAGCTCCTTCAGAGCAAAGCCGTCACCACTGGAGACAGAGCTTACCAAATGGGAGAAAAATCTTTGCCAGTTACTCATCTAACAGGGGACTGACGTCAAAGTAAAAAGAAATAAAAAATTTAACACCAAAGGAGGAAATAAACCAGTCAATAACTGAGCAAATGAGACACACACTTTTCAAAAGTACAAAAATAGTAACAGTAACAACTACACTGAGAGTCCACCTGACCCGCCAGAATGGATACTGCCAAGAAACCGAGTAACAAGTACTGAGGATACAAGTACTAAGGACACAGGGAGGCGAACTCCCGGCACTGCCGGTGAGGATGCAGGCTGATACAGTCACAAGGGGAATCAGTGCCAGAGTTCTTTGGGTACCACACTCGTGTGCATACCCACACACATACACGTGCATACATGTGATTGAAATAAGTCTGGAAAAACAAAACTAGGCTAAGCAGGCTCAGTGGTTGAGAGCACTTGCTGCTCTTAAAGAAGACTGGACTTGGTTGTCAGTACCCACAGAGTGGCTCACAACTGTCTGCAACTCCAGGGGATCCAAGGCCTCTTCTGGCCTCTAGGGGCACCAGGCCCACAGGCAGTACATATACATACATGCAAGCAAACACCCATACACATGAAATTTAAAAAATTAATGATGGGAATGTATTCCAGGGCCTTGGACACACCAGGTAAGTGTTCTACCACTCAGCTTGTTTTGTATATATTTAGTCACACGCATATTAAGAAATTCATGTGATGTCATGAGACACACTCAAATGGTAGAAAGTTACCCATCACCTCTCATAGCCAAGTTGCCTATTGCTTTAGGGGGCAAGAGCAGCTAACTCAGGGGTGGGAGAGATGGCTCAGAGGTTCCCAGCACCCACATGGTGACTCACAACCATCCATAATTCTAGTTCCAAGGGGTCTGACGTCCTCTTTGGGGCATCCCTGAACACCTGGCGGGCACGTGGTGCACACACATACATGCAGGCAAAACACCCACACATAATAAAAAATAATTAAAAAAAAAAAAAAGAGCAGGTAGCACGTCCCAGCAGAAACAAGGCCTCATGCTGCACGCCAACAAAGGGGACCCTACCGCCCCACTCCACCCACATCCTCACTTCCTCTCTCCTAATCCAAGCCCAGGTCAATGGCTGTGTTCTCTCTGCACATTTTTTTTTCCTGTTTTTCAATTCTATGTAAGTGAGACCACACAGTGATGTTGTTTCTGGGTTACTGTCTTAGCGCAACATCCTTCCTGCTCACCTCCACCGTGGCAAACGGCAAATCTCCACTTTCTTAAAGCATATAATTCCCCCAATTTCTTCATCCATTCAGCCACTGACTACTACAGTGACCTCACCTCCCTTGAGAAGAGCCCCCAAGAGGAGTGGTCGGTCCTACGGCAGCACCACTTCTGGTTCCCCCAGGGAGCACACTGGTCCTCCTCACATGCATGAGGGGTTGGTGTGCACGCTCATTAGCAGTGTGTGGGGCTCAGCTGTCCCACTCCTGTAACAAGACCTTTACAGTTTCTTCTAAACTTTGTCTTAAATTTTCTCTTTATGTACACAGGAAAGGTTTGCTTGTGCAAAAGGTCTGTGTACCACATGTATGCAGTGCCTGAAAAGGCCAGAAGAGGGCATCCAAGCACCTGAAAGTGGAGTTATAGATCGATGGGAGCTGGTGTGTGGGTGCTAGGAACAGGGGACTTCTGGAAGAGCAGTTTTCTCAACTGCTGAGCCATCTCTCCAGCTCGCCCTAACACCGGGTGTGGGCATCTCAGAGGTTATGTATGAGTCGCTCTGTTCTGGTCAGTAACAAAACTGCACATACCTGCTGACCGTCTGCGTCTCCTTTAAAGCCTACAGTGAGCCTTTCCCCCACTGCGCTCTAGCACTGCTTGCTGATCTTGTAAGGACCACAGAACGCTGCCGGTTTGTAAGACCCCGAGGGCCCTACCTACAGTGGCTGCTGGTGAGTGCACAGACATCCGTAACACAGTTTTCTTCCTTCAGGGAGACTCCGGGGACACCATCCCCACACTGGCAGGTCTCCTAGTCAACAACCCCACCTCTGAGGCTGAGGAATGTGGGCTCTGAGCCAATGCCTGCTTTAGCTTAGGATGATGTGGCCACAGGACCCTCCCTCATCACTCACACACCAAGTATCACTTAGGCACATGGAATAGGGGCACTACGCCCTCCAAGTGACCCCCCACAGGATTTGGCTTCTGGAGCAGCACTTCACCAAAGGTCATCATCCCTTTCCTCACACCAGGCTTAAATCTTCAGAAATGTCACTGTGGCACTAAAAATGGAAAATGAAGTTAGAAAAAAGGGCCAAGAACACAAAATGAGAGGCCTCTCATGATGCCCATGCCCCGCCACCTGGAGAGATCTCTGTGTAACTGCCCCAAAAATAAACCTGACCCATGTGTGGGGTGCAGGCCACCATGGTAGCTAACATGTCCAAGAACACACAGACCACACTAGGCTCTGGCACACACTATCATTAAAATTTCCTCTCACCTTTGAGACTCATTTTGAGGCCAAAGACACAATCCTGAAGCAGAAAGGAAATGCAGACACACTGTGGGAGCAAAGTGATCCTATCAGCCAGAGGAGGATAAGGAGCAGAGTACAGGCCACATGTGGAGCACCCAGAGAAAAAGCAGTCTAACTCAGTACCCAGAGAGGCAGGCAGCCAGGCTGCTCGCACTACAATAACCTACAGCAGGCAAGGAGCTGGAGATGCCACCTGGTACCTTAGAACTTCTGGAAAGGGGAATCAGACTACTGTCCAAACAAGAGACAGAGCTCTAGATAAATGGTGGATAATGAAAGGCAGTAAACCGCCTTGCACAACCCTCAGAAACTGTGGTAAAAGGACCAAGTGCCCAGAAACTGAAATCACAGTACAGACAGTGACTGTCATCCCAAAGATGTTCCCAGCACACACACCAGGATTGGGAAGGGCCCCAAAGCTTAGCACATGTGGACATATTCACATGCACACATGGACAGGGTGGTGGCTCTCCCAGAAGCATGTAATCCCTTAGTTACTAGGCCAGAGGAAGATGTTCATGTGCTGAAACCCCTGGGGAAAGAACTCAAGAGATGAGAAACATTAGACATGTCAGGAAGTCCAATGGCAGAACCCAAGGGCAGGTGTCCAGGAAGGAGCCTCTGACAGGTCCTCAGGGCAGAACGCTGTGGGCAATTCCGAGTCACAGAGGTAAGAGGGCAGTCACAGGCAGCAGAGAAGTCTGGTTAGGATGTGAGCAGCTGGAACCCACTCGGCACTGACAGGAGGGAAGTGTAGTGATGCCGCAGACGGTGGCCCCAGGGCCCAACTGCTCCAAAGCCAAGTCACCATCCAGGAGCAGCGAGCCCACAGTGACACCATGGCATGACAGAGTCTACCAAACCCTCTGCTGTGGTAAATCAGAAGCAGCCAAGAGGGCTGTGCCAGAAAGCCTGCTGTACCACATTTACTGCCCAAAGAGTTTGGAAACGTAGACTGTTACGGGTTTGATACATTTTTAGGGACAAAGGGGCTCTGAGTCTCAAAGACTGCAAAGGTCAGGTCCATGTATCTGTCTGCTGAGGCTGAACTGCCCACTTCTCTCCGGCACACCAGTCTAGAAGCCTCTGTAGAGACTCACACTTGTAAGACAGTCTGTGTTGGTGGGTCACATATGACCAGGTGTTACCAGCAAGCCAGAGGTTTCCTGTAGAGTTCTCCCTCAGACCTTAGCAGCCACACCTGTCATGCAGCCTCTGGACCTGCTGCCCCACAACCAAAACCTCTCTGTACACACAAGACAACTTCCATCACGGTTTCTCTGGAGGACACGACAGGTACAGTGTGACTGGAACAGGCCCCTCTGCAGCATCAGAAAAGGGTGGGGGGAGATGACACAGGGAGCCCTAGGCCTCTCACAGGACCTGGCAGATTACAGGCACCCAGGCTCAGCAGCACCAAAGCAGTAACAAAGCAGGAACCCCAACTCATCAGGGAGGTATCCCTTCTCTGAGATAGGCCACAGCACTGCCAGCCAGGTTACCCATGCACAGGACTCTGTGCAGTGACTTCCCCTGGTGAATTCGTCAGGTACATGTAACTAAGCCTAGGAACCAGATGAGAAAACGTGAGGCGGGATGTGAACGAGTCCTGCCTCCTCCATACGCCCAGCTTCTTACTGCCTCCTGGCCAGTTCCCGCTCGTTTTTCAAGATCTGACTCAAGAGATGCCTCCCGTGTAAAATGCTGCGATTATTCTGGCCACAAGGTACAAGTGAGGGTTGGGGTCCTGCTGTCCGCATGTACAGGCATTGCAGGCTGTTCCAAGACCAGGGCACGGGGCAGTGGAAGATCACCTGCCTAATGACTGCCATGGCCCCTAGTTCTAGAATGCGCATGCGCGTGTACACACACACACACACACACAGAGAGAGAGAGAGAGAGAGAGAGAGAGAGAGAGAGAGAGAGAGAGAGATCTCCAACGTAGTGACAATAATTGATTTGATAAGCATTTTACGCCAACAACCAAGAAAACTCATGAGCAGTTTAGAGGCCGCACAACACTCATCAATGGCACTTCTGGGCTGAAAAGCAAAGGCAGAGGAACTCACTAGTGAAGAGTTATTTCAGCCCTCTCTTGGATGGAAACCTACTGCTGCTCCATCAGCAAAGGAACAGAAGGCCCAGCATGCTTGTTAAAGGGTAGTGTCTGGATGGCACAGGGACAAGAATTCACACGTACTAGAAGGACCTGGGCTCCTGAGCCTCACAGCACCACCTCTACGCAAGTGTGTCCACCCAGGCCTCTCTGAAACCTCCACTTTCACTGACATCTGTCAGGAGCAAGGGTTGCATATCCCACAGACAGACAGTTCTACCTAGGCAGATTCTCCGGAAACTAACAGCAATGCTCACCCTTTGGGGAGGGAAGAAGGTCTGGAGCGAAGAGAGACATCACCGTGAATCTTCCAAACATCAGAACTCCAAAACCAGCATCAGTGTACAGCATGCATGAGAGTAAGTCCAAGCCACTGCTTGTGAAGTGACGTGACCCTAAGTCCTGGCAGAGTACTGGTCCACACAGGGTGCCAGCCAATCCAGTGAGCAGCACCAACCTGCCCCAAAGCTCGTGCAAGTGCAGAAGCTGTGTGTCACAGCTGACAGCAGAAGCCAGGAGTAAACGGAGGCAGAAGTGAACAGCCTGACTATGATACACACAGCGTCTTAAACACATGCCACATACATGTCTTACATCCTAACCCTCCTTGCGGGTCAACTGTAGCTCAAGGTTAGACCTGTGTGCATCTAATCACACACGTGTGAAAAGCATGGCTTGGCAGGCCACAGCAGAGTTCAAAGCAAACACCAGAGGAGGGAGCATCATTCCAGGGAAAAGGTCGCTCACCTCCTGTTATTTCAGCGCCATCTCTTGGATGGAAAATGCTGTGCCCGAAACTCCCGCCGAAGCCGCACTGTCCTGTGAATGGCACTGAAGCTCCTCTCTTGCACACACAGGAGAATGCTACCAATCATGAAGACGAAAAGCACCCACACCTACACCAGCCACTTCCCCATCCCTACCAAACAAACAAGAAGGAACCAGCCTTGGTGGACACACAGGCCCTATACTATCCTCATGACTGAGGGTCCAGGGTGTCCCACTGTGAGGGGCTGGGACCACATAGGTACCAAGATTGAGGCTGGGGCGGGGGGGCGTGGAAGACCGAGGTCAAATCCTCTCACGTCTATGCCCATACTGAGGGTTGGGGAAGTTACAGGGAGAGGACACAGCAGTGGCCCAGGACCTGATCCCTGGGGGCTGGAGACAGATAATCCCTGGGCTCCAATAATGCAGAATGTAAACCACCAGAAACAAATGGCATGACTGGACAAACACAGAGAAGGCCAAATAAGGGCCAGATGACTGTTCTCAAGACCTCAGAGCCTCTTCTGCAGACAGGAGTCACTTTCCTGGACCTAACTACTAAGAAGAAAAGAGCTGGTTTTACATTTGCAAACAATTAAGAGAAACCAGAAACAAGGAACTCTTAACAGAACCTAGAACCCTGACACGCCACAGTTCTGGCTCCACACAGGCTGTACGTTCATAGGGCCCTCGCCTGACCTAAAGGAAATGTTTTTGGGGACAAGAGGACCTTTCCACAAGTTTGGTCTTTAGCAGTGCCACAGCACAAGGCCACAGCACTTTGTAGAAACAGCATGGTGCTATGGGGATGTGGTGCTACAGGGACTGGACACAGAGGCAAAGCAACACACACACACACAGAGACAACACAACCCAGGGGAGTGAGCAGGATACTGGCAGCTGCTTGCTGTTACAGACACCAAGGCTAAAACACACTGTGGGGTCTTGGTAAGGTGGGCAACAGCCTTCCATCTGGCACACACAACTCCGGCCGCACCAGGCTCCCTAAGAAAACAGCTCCCTATAGGAGCCACTAAAACACAAGCATAAGCCTGAGAAGTGTGACATGCACTCCGCACTGGAGCACGGGGGCCCTTGGGGTGAGGCACCCATCTCTGGGCAGAGAACACACATGCCCAGACCCTCTTCACACCTTCCTGCATTTCCTGACGTCTCAAAGCGCTGCAGCGGGCCTCGCACTTAGCAAGGCATCGTACACCACACAATCATCAGCAGACTTACATTTCCAGAACAGGCTCCCTTACCTTTCCCAGGACTAAGATTCTGGTCTATAAAGACCTTTAGTTCTCCGTTGGCTTCAATTAGACTGGCCTGCAGAGAGTAACAACAACAAGAGTAAATACAACATCTCAAGAGCCACACAGCAAAGTTGTTAACACACCAGACCTACACTGAGGACACAGGCGGAGCTGTCCCTCTGGGAGGCATCACTCTGGATGCGGGATGGCCTGGGAGTGGAGCCCCGGGGCTACAACCTTCCAGTGGCCACCACGGCTGGAACAGGATGACCTGCAAATCCAGTCCTAAGAAGCCAGGACTGATGGCAGAGGGACATGGTCACCAGGTGGTAGGTGAGACACAGCATGGTGTCTGACGGTCAGCAGGAACACCAGGAAGGATCTTACCAGACGGCCGTTCTCACCCTTCTCCAGGAAACTGTGGAAAACATTTACTCCCGCCTTCACCAAACAGGTCAAGCCTGGAAGGGACATCACGGCTAGGCCCCTCCCAGGGGGAAAGCCTGGGTTACAAGGTCAACTGCACACAGCCACTGGCCTGAGCAGAGGACAAGCGGCGGCAATGGAGTGAATGCTCCTCCAAATGCGCTTCCACAAAAGAAAGCGCTGGTAACAGAAAGAGGCGAGGGAGGAGACAGTGGCCAGCGTGTGACACCCGTCCCCTACAGAACAGAAAAGTGAGCTGCCGTAAGCCCCTGGAGACAGTGGAAGGGCCACATGCAGGCCAGGCTGGAAAGCTGCCTGAACAAAGACAGTAATACAGGTGCACAGACGGGCGCACTGGATACCAGGATGAGTAAGGCAGGGTTCCAATAAGGCAGGTAAGAGCATCGGGCTAAATTAAAGCCAGGGTGGTCAAGTTAGAGGACTAAATCCAGGTATGTAGAGTCCAAGCTAAAGCTAGGAATTCAGACAACACCAGGTAACCCTAAGATGCCGGGGTCAGGTGGGTAAAGCCAGGAGGCGCAGGGAGGAATTTAATGCAAGGACGTAACGGGTGAGAACAGGTGCCTACAGGAACCCAGTGGGTACGCAGGCCGAGGGGGACAGCTTGCAGGCAAAGCTGACAGACCTGGGCTGGAGTGTCAGGCTAAGAGTGGAGGAACTGCTTTCAGGCATGCTCTGGCACCACCAAAATGAATAAGCAAACATTTAAGAAGTACTTTAGGCAGGAGGGCCAAGTTGGGAAGGCCGATAGAGTAAAGCCAAGAGATTAGAAACAGCAGGTAGGTAGGGTCCCCCTAAACCAAAAAGGGAAAAAGGAAGGCTAGTAGGTTAAAACCTACTAGTGAGCAGGAAGAAGTTACAGCAGGGTGGATGAGCCCAGCTAGTAACGGGAGGAGAACCAAGCCTTGTCTACAAATCCACAAGGAAAGAGCCAGGAAGGAAAGACCCAGTGGACAGCCTAAGCTGCTTAAAGTCAATGAATAAAACCAGGGAAAAGTCCAAGAGGCTGAGGCCACAGAGGTTAGGGTCAGGTGGGGGAGGCCAGCAGTAAGGCGACGTTACCTCTGAGCAGGGAAGGCTGACTGTCAGCACAAGAAGCTGAACGCCAAAGCTGAATGCTCACACCAGCTAACACCAGGTGGGCCAGGCCAGGAGGCCTCTGAGGTAAAGGCCAAGCCCCCAGGGCCAGTGAGTAAGGTATACCGAATACCAGGTCAGGCCAGGTAGGTACAGCCTGGAGATCTGGAACAGGTCTAGTGATCCTGAGTCCCAGTTTTAGCAATTATAGCTCAGAGCAGTGTTCCTTCAGGCTCCCTCAGCTCCATGGGCTTAGGAGGGGAGGGGTGGGGCTCCTGGTACAGCCATAACCACTGCTCCCGTCTCTGCCCCCGAGTGTCGCCAGTGTCTGGGTCTGATCGAGTATGGCAGATTCGTCCTCACGCTGGACAAGCAGGCGCAGGGCATCGCCCCTCTGTCATTCTCTGGCCCCTACTGACTACACTGTCCAACACCCCACACCAGCTTCGTGGGGTTCCTTGGGAGAGCCGCTCTCCAAAGTCAGCACACTACTGCTTTGCAGTATCCTTCCCGACCACCAGCTGACCACCAAAGCAGCCTAAGGCCGAGCACACTGGGGCAGCAGCTTTCGCTGTTACCGGCAGAGAAGACTCCCTGGACTATGGTGATGCAGACAGACCACCTCTTTCCTTGCCCATTACAGAGTCTACTTCAGTGGAACTCAAGTCTACCACACAGGAACACAACCTAGTGCAGGAATATAACACTGTGCTGTGTTTGTGTTTCTAAGTTTTATTGGGTTACTTACCACTTACAGAAACCACGGTATAGATCACTCCCTGAGGTAAACGCAGCCGGCATGGACAGGCTACCTAGGAAGTTCCTCAGCTATGCTGCTCCTGCTTCTGGGGTCACACTCAGCCTTGATGTGAACCCACCACCCCAACTCTGGATGCTGCATCACTGCAGGGAGACAGCCTAGAGACTCAGGTGGTCTGCTCAGCCAGCCATCTGGCCCCAGCAGGATCCCTCCCTTCAACTCAGCCCTTGCTTCCTGCAGCTGGCTCCAGACAGCTCACTGGCCAGGAATGGCCAGCAGGACCCTTGAGGGTCAGGTATGAAGTGAACAGGCACACTTTTTCCACGAGTCTCAGTTTGGGGCCATCAAGCTCAAAAGGAATCAGGAAGCAATGGCCCAAGACAGGAAAGAGAGACATGAAGCCCCAGAGGACTGCCAAGTTTAAAGTCTGTCACCCACCGTTCCAGCCATGTCTGCAAACAAGAGTAATTGTATTCCCCCAAATCCCAAGTAAATCCCTTGCTGGCGTCCTGGTGTTCTGTCACTTTGCTCAGAAAGCTGCCATAGGAACTGAATGAAAACCTAAGCCTGAGCCTACCGGTTCACTGACCACCCACCCCAGCGTCTGGCTGGACTCTTGATGCACACCTATAACCCACAGGGTGCCTGGAGAGCTCCCAGGAGGGGGTTAGCCTTCATTAGTGTGTTCAGCAACATCCCCGAACTCCTTCTCACTACCTGCCAGTCATACCTCCCAGTATGACAAACAAAATCATCTCTAGATTGCAAAATTGCCCTCAGCTGAGAACCACTGGCTTTGGGCATGATTCACGACAATGCTCCTGACAGATCTGTTTCCCAGAGCCAGCAGTAAATACACAGCTTTATCCTCGGCCCCTTTTCAAGTAGGGGCCTGAGATCAGTAGAGAAAATCTAACCCAAAAGATCCAGCAGAAGGCTCCTGGCCAGCTGGGGCCCACCACAGCTTGTCCCAGTGCATCATGGGCAGAGGTACTCTTTCATAACACACGGGTGTCAACATCACAAAGAAAATGCAAGCTCCCCTTTCCAGAGAGGACACTAGAAAACAAAACCACTGAGGGTTCTCCTCACAGAGCCCTGAAAACCAGCAACACAGTCTCTGTCTAGCTGACACTGGTGGCCAGCAGCCTTCTTACAGAGACCTGACCATGCCTGAGAGCTTCCTAGCCCTCCATCAGTACCTCAGAGCACAGTCTGCCGTAGAAGACAGCCCCTAGACGGTCTGCTGCAGTCTAACATCTGCCTCCCACACTCACTTGCTGAATGCAGCCTTCAAGTAGAGGTAGGACATTCAGGAAGCCGTGAGGCCAGGGGATAGAGCCCTTGTGAAGATTAGGGTGCTTATAAGAGGAACCCCAGAGAGCTGACTGCCCTTTCACCACGCAGGGACACAGCAAAAAGAAACCAGAAGAATATACTCCCTTGTAGCCTCCCTTTCTCAATTTTCCTTAATAAATCTACCTTCAATCTCCTTAAGATTTAAAAAAAAAAAAAAAAAAAAAAAAAAGGCAGCCATAAGCCATTACTGAGCAAATCAAACTTGCCTTTGATCTTGGACCTATAAAGACCAGCACTGTAAGAAGTAGATTTCCCTGCATCTTCACTACAGCAGCTCAAAGGGCCTGAGACAGACTCCTGGCCTGACTGAACTGGACTCTATGGCACATGCAGCTGGAATACTAGTGCAACCTCTGCAGTCAGCATGTTCTCTGCCCTCTCAGTTCTCTGGGAAACAGGCAGCCTGGTCACAAGAATGCCTGAGCAGCCTGTGGTGGGCAGGGGAGACTGTCTCAGAGGCAGGTGTGCCTCCAGACAGCTTCAGACCTGTACAGCGTTCAACTCCAAGACAGGAGCTCCTATTTAAGCCCCTCACTGCACAAGCCTGACCGACCCACAGAGGCAGGAGGACCACAAATGCATGTACACTGTCACCTTAAGCCACTCGGTTCTGAGGATACTTGTCACACAGCACCGGGTGACTAACAGTGGCCAAGTGACCACTGAGCACATTCTGAAAGAACCTGAATAAGCCCAGCTTTACACAGGGAGGATGCTGACCCACCACAGCTCCGGGACTCTGACAGGAATGTACAGCTATACTCACATGCACCTACTCCAGCTGCACCTACCCTGCCTGGAGGCAATTACGAAGGACGGTGGGACCAGATGGGTTGACCAATGGTAAGGACAAGAACCCACAGAGAGCAGAAAACATCCTCAGCCTGCCCTGGAATAGAGTCACTGACGCAGACTCAACTCCATCCCGTGGACCGTGACACTGCCACACAGCACCCCAACAGCATGAGTGGCTGCTGTGTGAACCACACCCTTCTCTGCTTGTCCTTCCTGGCTCTGGGGGGAGGGCAGCATAGAAAAGACCTGCTGCAGCTCCTCTCCCCTCCCAAACTAGGGCCACAGAATAGCACTGAGTAGAGGCCAAAGGCTACTGTGGCAGAATGTGGCAAAGAATAGCAATGTCACCCACGAGCACCAACCACTTACTCTACAGGAACTGTGACCTGATCACAGTATTTCCAGGGTCACACCAGGTACATCCAAGGCTATAAAGTCCCAGCTGGCCAGTGGCAATCACGACAGCAGCATATCTAAGGGTGGTAACTGACCCGAGTAGCCGCATGACTCACAAGGTTCCCAGCAACACCCCCACCCCTCTGCCCATTTTCCATTAGTACATCAGACACCGAGTAAGCGTACTGGACTTTGCTCTCCTGCAATACCTTTAAGCTGGAGAACCCAGCCAACTTCCAGGGAGACAACATGAACTATTCTCAAAAAAGAAAAGTATCTGCTGACATTGGCTGGTCTCTTCTATCCTGCTCTAGGCAGGACTGTACTGTAAGAAACAGCAGCAGATGACAATGGCCACAATGACCACGACAACGACCACAACCACCCCCTTCCAGAGAACAAGAATGACAAAAGTCAACTCATCAACAGCCAACACCAGAGACCTACAGGCCGTTCTGTTCATTTAGCAAATCTTGTTGGAGCTTGCCAATGGCCATCTTTCATAAACATGACAGTCCGGCCTCAGTGACAGCCCAGAATGGTCATCACCGCCATCCTTTCATAAAGGCATCGGTGACCACAATCATAGCCCTGCAGCTATGCTATCAGATGCAGACCAAAAGCCGACGTTTAAGTAGGACAGGCGGAGCCGGCCGAGGCACAGGCACTACTCCAGCTGCGCCCGGGGCCCATCCAAGGTGGTTCTCCCCAGGCATCTGCCTTGCATGACTCTTCCCTAAGTCCTTCCCAGCTTACAATGACTTATTTTTCTACTGCCCATCTCTCTTCTCTGCAAGACACCTGTGTGATGGGTGTGGGCACTGCCGGGCGGTCTGAACACTGACCTCTAGCCAGGAACAACGTTGACTATGAGTAGTTGGGATGCACGAGACAGTATTCCTACCGTGAAGGCCAGGCAGTGGGGGCCTGCAAGGGAATCCTTTGCTGAGGCTTTCCTGATCTGATATTTTCTAAGCCCCCCTGTGCTCCCTTATTTTCACATGAGTACATAGGGACATGAGGTCATGAATACATGCTCTCATAAAAACCACTAGGAAAAGTATTATCTCGGCAGCTTCCTGTTTCACCAGCCAAAACCTGAGAGAAGAGTTAAGAATTAACCCTTCTCCCACAACCACGAGAACATAACACCCTCTTTAGGAAACACGCTGAGGCAGGCAGAGCCCTCCTGCCACCTTTGGGGACACAGATGACAAATGAACAAAGTAACACACAGATGTTACAAACCTATCGTGTCAGAAATACATTCTCAGCAGCAGCTCAGTGTATGGGTGGTCTAAGGGGCCAAGAAGCCAGCTCCGAGGACACCTGAAAGGAGCCCTTAGGCAGCCTGCGAGGGAACCTGCAGCAGCACACTGGATTCTACTGGGAAATCTACTCACTTGTCTGGCAGCTGAGAGGTTACTTTCCCTCAGATGTCAGGACAGACAGACAGACCAACACACTAGCCCCTTCCAACACAGGTGCCAGGCTGGGTATCCCAAAGCTTTGAGAGGACTGTACATGTGCATGGCCTAATTGTGGGCATCCCTCTCTTGAGTGATGGCTCTGTAGACCCCACAGGTGAGGGAGGACTGAAGTAATTACATGCCCTAGGGAAGGTGGGCCACTGGCCTCACTAGACATAAAATACATGTAAACTTCAGAGCTTGCTGGAGAGCTGAGCCCTAGAAAGGTTGGGCCTGCTGGCTACATGCTAACCTCCACTCACGGTGTCAACATGGCCACCACCGTCCAGCGTTCTTACGAGTGCCGATGTGACAGCTACCGTGGTCAGTCAGCTTCTCCAGTGTATGCATATAAAGCTGCACCTTTGGTCAGATGGCACTGTTTAGGAGCAGCTTTCACCCAGAGCACCTAGACTCCAGCAACTGGGAACACACCACTATTGGTCAGCATTCCTCTCAGGGAATGTCCCATAATCCTCCTCTCTAAGCATTGTTAACCTGAAAGACATTCCCTCCAACAGCACTGAACAGTGTTAATTCCTGAAACCATACTTGAGTATTCTCCTGACCCCCGCATGCTGCACAACAGGCCAGGCTGGCTGGAACTGTGCAGCCCTGAGGCGCCTGAGTCGAGTCTGGCACAGCCCCTATCTGGGAAGCCAGCCTCCTGGGAGCCACTGTCACCTCTGGAGGCCATCTGTGCCTGCAGCATGGGCTGACCTACCAACTGGCTTCTGACCAAGAGACCTGGCATAGGGGAGCTCTGAGCTCGGCATCCATGTTCTTCACTCTGAGAAGCTGCCTGATTCGATGCCTTGGAAGAAACGGAGAGTGTGCCCCTGACAGTCTGAGGGACAGAACCCCACAAGGAGGTAAGCCAGGGAGTCCTTCAGGCCACCACCCCAGCCACACTCCCGAGGCAAGGGATGTTGCAGATTCTGGGTAACACAGGGCCCAGCCTTCTGAAACACCTCGGTCTTCATCGGGGTTGTGCCAGAGCGGCAAGCCACAGCCATTGTTAATACAAAGGCCACCATATCTGGAGCAGATTGCACGTTCATCTAACAAGCATCACAAACATGCTTCCAGTGGACAACAGCAAGGGAAGTACAGGGCTGAGCAAGGCCAACCTGCAACAGCAGAACAAGGACAAGCATCAAATCCACATGCTGGGGTCGAAGGGAGGAAGCCAACCCCAACACCCAAATGGCACTGAGGCCCCAAGGCCTCAAAGAAGCTGTCCTGTGGGGACTCCCCAGACTAGACCTTGCAGACACCTGAAAACTACATAAAAAAGCCAAGACCCCAGGAAACAAGGCTTTGCTACCAAGGCCATGACCATCTGCTGGGAAACAAAGACATGGCCTCTACAAATATGCCTAACAAATAAAATTTGGCTGGAGGTGCTGTGAGACGTCTTTCTGTATGCTGTGAATGTGTGCTGCTATGATTGGTTAATAAAGAAGCTACTCTGGCCTATGGTGAGTCAGGTTATAGCCAGGCAGGAAATCCAAGAGAGAGACAGGAAGAAGAAAGGCAGAGACAGAGGAGACACCAGCCTGCCATCCAGGAGCAACATGCCAGCAGACTGGTAAAGCCACGGAACATGTGGCAAAACATAGATTAATAGAAATGGGTTAATTTAAGATGTAAGAGCTAGCTAGCAAGAAGCCTGCCATAGGCCATACAGTTTGTAAATAATATTAAGCCTCAGAGTGATTATTTTATAAGCGGCTGTGGGACCGCAGGGCTAGGCGGGGGCTAGGCGGACCAGAGAAAACTTTACAGCTACATGGTGATGGGAAGGGGGGGTAGAAACAATATTTGAAAATGACAGAAAATTGATGAAATAAAAATTTCTCATTAAAAGAGACTTGTAGCTGCATGGTGGCGGCACACGCCTTTAATACCAGCACTCAGGAGGCAGAGGCAGGTGGATGTCTGTGAGTTTGAGGCCAGTCAGGTCAACAGAGTGAGTTCCAGGACAGCCAAGGAAGGCTACACAGAGAAATCCTGACTCACAAAAACAAAGAGGCATGTAAATTGCTTGCCCAACTCCTAATCCCCAGCACTACAAAAAGAACCATTAAAAAATATAGAAGCCAGGCACAGTGGCATAGACCTAAAGTCCTCGCTATTCCAGAAGTGGGAGGATGATCTGAGGCCAGGAGTTCAAGGCCAGCCTTGGCAACATGGAAGAGATGATCTCAAAATAGAAATGGAGAAAGAAAGAAAGCTCTAATCCAGGACCACGTCAGACAACAGCCACTCCAGCTCCTTCACCTGAAAGACAAGTGAGTGGGCACGTGACAGAGGCCAACCTGAGCGCCTCCAGCAAACGATGCATGCTAACATCTCAGCCACCAAGAGACACAAACTGAAACCAGTGTTACCAACATACACCCAACAATGTGGAGATACCTGCCAAGAAGCGGGACAATATGCAGGCATTATCCTTACAAATATGGCAGGAGGGACCAGGTGCAAGGGCTCATGAGCCGCCATTTTGTCATGGCCCACCAACACCAATCAGTATACAGCAGACCTGCATGAAACGCTGGAAGCTATGCACAGGACTGAGACATAGAGCTCAACAGTAGAGTGTCTACCTACTGTGTGTGAGGCCCATACTTAGTATCTGGAGGGGAAAATCATTTATATTTTAGCCACAGGGAAAAAGAAAAAACAGCTAAATGATGGCCAAATAGCTTTCACAAGTCTGGGGAGGTGGCTCAGTGAGTAAAACGTTTGCCATGCAAGCCTGATTACTTACTTGAGTTTGAATACCCAGAACTCACCTAAAAGCCAGGCACGGGAGTACATACGTGTAATCCTAGCAGAGAGAGGTAAAGACAAGGGGACCCTTTGCACCTAATGGCCAGGCAGTAAACTCCAGGTTAAGTGAAGACTGTCTCAAGAAACAAGGGGGTAAGCCAGCAGGCATGGTCACACATGCCTTTAACCACAGAACTCATGAGGCAGAGAAAAGACTAGTTTAGGGCTAGCCTAGTCTACATAGTAAATTCCAAGGCTACATAGTGAGTATCTGTCTGAAAAAATAAATAAATAAAAATAGGGTACAGAGTAGTAGAAGAGGATATCCAATGTCGACCACTGGCCTCTACCCAGGTGAGGCACAGACATGTGTATGCGCGCGCGCGCACACACACACACACACACACACACACACACACACACACACACACACGGCTGCTGACAGATGGTGGTGGCGCACACCTTTAATCCCAGCACTCGGGAGGCAGAGGCAGGCGGATCTGAGTTCGAGGCTAGCCTGGTCTACAAAATGAGTTCCAGGACAGCCAGGATTGTTACACAGAGAAACCCTATCTCAAAACAAAACAAAACAAAACAAAACAAAACAAAAAAGAATCAGAGCTGCCTTTTATAGCACATTTTACTCAGACAAAATACTTTTACAATCAACATAATCAGTAAAAACATGAGGGGAAAGTCATTAATAGCAGCAATTTCTAAAAAGAGCTAATCACACACAATCAGACTACATGCAAGGACTCTACTAGCAAAACCAAAACATCCATGGAGGTCAGAAGCTTAAAAATGAAGACCAACTTGATTCAAACAACAGGCAAACCCTGTTCACAAACAAGAACCATCACTGAGTAAAAGGCAGATATCTGATGGGAAAATGCAGACAAGCCGTCCTCCTCACCATCACTGAAGGAATTCTGCAGGCCCCCAGCGATGAACTGGTGTGCCCCTGGCCATCCCCTCTCCACCCTTGATCCTTAACCTGGAAATGCTGCTTCCAAGAATCCACAGGAAGCCAAGCCCCATTTTACAAGGACATCCATCAAGACTTGCTTAAATCAAGGCACACTAGAGCAGACAATGTCTGTGTCACCCCCATGGCAGACGACCATAGCCATCTTAGGAGCAAACGCTTGTTCACATTCTGGGGTCAGGACCTGGGTCAGGCGTGCAGACTCTGCCTTGTGGCTATGGAATGGTCTAGCTATAGAACCCATTCAGAAAGATGAGCCCATGCCTCATAACCTCATTTAATACCTTCCCAGCTCTATCACCTTTGGGAGAAGGTTCTAGAACAGGAGAAACCAACAGCCCAGTGAGAGTGAAGTCAACAAGGACATCTACAAAGAACAGGCAGTTGGGGAAAATGATCCAGATACAGACCCATCTAAATGTCAAACTTGGGAAACCATGGGGAGCCCCAGAGCTGCCATGGGCTGATAATGAATGGCTACTAACTGCCTTGGGTTGTATTGCCAGGTTTTTTTTTTTTTTTTGGGGGGGGGGGGGAAGGGTGAGATAATGGAACCCAAGTAGTTTCCACCAAGCCACACCTGGCCACACCTGAGCCATGCATGCCTTGGATATTTTAAAGAGTTATCCCAAAACATACAGCTACTTGATGGCTACTCTAAGACAAGACAACAGGGATATGGGCCGCCAGCACAATCTCTCACCTTCTGTGTATCTATAAGCAGTTTTAAACTGCTTGGAGAAGGCTAGAAAGACAGCTCATTCAGTAGGGCTGCACAGAAGCATGAGGACCTCAGTTCAAGCCCCAGAACCCACAAAAAGACAGGTGCAAAATCTCAGCACAGAGGAAGCAGGCAGGTGGACCCCTACTCTAAACTATGAACTCCAGGCCAGTGAGTCCTCACCTCAAAAGACAAGGTAGGTGCCACCTGACAAACACCCAAGGGTGACCTCTACACACACGTGCACAAATGTTCACAAGGACACAAACACATAGGTGTACACATGCACTATTAGAGCCAACAGTGAGAGTACACATTGGTAATCTCAGAATCAGGGCATCAGGGAGGCTGAGACAGGTGAACCCTGAGCTCAAACCTACATAACAAGACCCTATCTCAAAAACAAAACAAAAATAAAGTAAGTTCCAGAGAGAGTATTAACCACCTGTTTATATTTGCTGCCATGAAAAAGCCCAGGTCAAAATGCTGGAGAGCACCGGGGTCGAACCACATTCCACATAGGCGTATCTGCACACACCTCTGGGGGCGGCCACACACGGGCCTGGGGAAGGGCTGCAGCCATCAACTGCTGCTCTTGCAGGAGACTGACCGACATTTGGTTCCCAGCGCCCACAAGGGCATCCAATGACCTCTTATGGTCTACACAGGCACCAGGCGTGCACATGGTGCACATACACACATGCAAGTAAAGCACTCACACACATAAAACCCCACACAGCTGGCACTGATACCCTAACAACCTCAGCAATGACTCCGGATGCCCCAGCACTGGCCTTTCCGATCCCTTCCTGTACCATTTGAATGCTGAATAAGTGGATGAAACACTTAAGCTGTTTCTCTTCCTAAGAAGGGCAGGAATCCCAGCATAGCAAGATCTGGTAGGGTGTGGATACACAAGGAAGAAGCTAAGCCATCCACTGGTGTCCACAGGGTCCATGGAAACAGAGGCTCACCTCCTAGAAAGCAGGCAGAAATGTCCCGGGGTGGGGGTGGGGGGCTGTAGGCTTAGAGAGAGCAAGTCAGCATGTCCAGTGAATAGTAAGAACTGGACAGGCCGGAAAGACTTGGAGGGCTCTGAGGAAACGCCCAAGGCAGTTCTCACCCCAAATGAGCAGCAAAAATCCATGTTCTCAGGGAAGAATCTAAAACCTTTAAGTGAAGATTAGAAGATAAACTCAAAAAGTATTTATGAAGATTCGAACTTTCCAGAGTCTGGAGAAGGGAGAGGAATGGGCTGGCCTATCAAGAGCAGGAGCCACACATGCACTCTGAAGGAGGTTAAGATGCAGAGGATGCCAGGATCAGGGACAAGAGGCGTGGTCAGCAATGTACAAAGGAGAGCCCTTGAAAACAGTCAGGGCTGGAGCTATAGTTCAGTGATAAGAGCACTTAACCGGCATGTCTGAGGTCCTAGATTCAGTTCCTAGTTCTACCAAAAGAAAAGCATCAAGTAGGGGGCGGTGGGAACAGCCAGGCATCATCCCTCCCAAGCATGTCTCTGCCACCTTCTCCTCCCACACGCAGACCCAACCCAGATCAGGAGACCCCGGTCAGTTTCTTTGGCAGGACATGGCCCCCTTCAGCACTGTGGTGCTCACCTATAGAACAGCAGTGTTCACATCTTCTTTCTCCCTCAGGCCCACCAAGCCCAATGTCCCGAATCACCTCCAGTTCTGGTGCCCGTGTATAGCTGGGTTCAGGGCTCCCTCCCAGCCTCGGCCCTTCCTGACAAGATTATGTGCATTCAGGGTGCTGTGACTGTAGATTTGGTCTTCCTAGAGAGTAAGATAGGTCACAGAATCTGCGAGAGCCTCAAATCAAGCAATTTCTTGCAGGCTCCTAACTCCTGCCAGAAGACACCAAATGATACTTCATTACACAACAGACCCAAATGCTCAACTACCTGGGAGAGCTGCCAGGTAGCTAACTGTCCAGGTTTGTTATGTCCCACTTCCTGGTGTCACAGGGCAACTTGGAAAGGGAGAATGAAGTACTACCGACGGGTGGATGACTAGGACACAGAGAGCAATTACCACGGGAATAGCTAGGGCAGGTGGGCCTTCACTGAGCAGGAAGTGGCTGCCCCACAGCACAGAACTTCACTTTCTTGCCCAACTACAACTGCTGCCTTGGTCCCTGGCACTTTCCTAAAACAGGCATGCACTGCATTCTGAAAGCAGCACCCGGAGACACAGAACTCAAGGCTTCAGTCCCACACCTGCAGGCTGTGGCTCTGCATGGAGGAATACACCGAGTACCACAGATGGAGGGACTCAACCAACCTATAAGCATCAGCACTGGGGCCATCTATGTGATGTTGAGGCAAATGTCTGTCTTCTAGGCCACACTGTTTCCAACAAGTGACTGAAGTAAGAATAGCAAGGTTGCTGAAAGATCTGAAGCAATAACCATCTTCAAAAACCGGACCAGAGATAGGTGTGACTTTAAAGATGACCCCAAACTCAGCCACGAAGACATATGCAGACACTAGAGGATAACCCCCAGTTTCTCCCTCCTTGTCTTCTTCCATACACAGTAAGATATCCTCATTCAAATCCCAGGGGCTGAGAGAGCTGCTCAGAGTTACAGCACATTACCAGCATGCATGAGACTCTGGTTTCAATACCGAATACCAAAAAAGAAAAAAAATAAATCCTGAAAAACAAAAACTGCCCCCACACAACACTGGAGGTTGAGCCTAGGGTTCCCCCCACCCCACAGCACTTGAAAGGCAAAACAAACAACAGAGTCTACAAATGAGACCTCCAAGGACTCAGAAGTGATGCAGCAGCTGAAATGGTTTGATAGGCCACCACCCTACATCATAGGCAACCACTAGAGTGAACCTAGGCCTTCGAGAACTGTTTTGTTTTGTTTTGTTTTTTAAGATTTATTTTTGTGCTGGGTGTTGTGGCCCACACCTTTAAACCCAGCACTTGGGAGACAAAGGCAGAAGGATCTGAGTTCAAGGCCTGCCTGGTCTATATAGCGAGTTCGAGGATAGCCGGAGCTAGAGACAGAGACCTTGTCTCAAAAAGAGAAAGAAAGATTTATTTATTTATTTTTATGTACGAGTGTTTTGCCTGCCTGTATATGCGCACCACATGCAGGTGTGGTGCTTTTGGAGGTCAGAAGAAGGTGTCAGACCCCTAGAACTGGAGTTAACAGATGGTTGTGATCCACCATGTGGTTGCTGAGAATTAAACCCAGGTCCTCTGCAAGAGCAGCAAGCAGTCTTAACCATAAAGCCATCTCTCCGGCTCCAGCCTCAGAAAATCTTGAGGGTCACGCCAAGGAAGAACAACTATAGCCGGGCATCATAACAGGCCTGTAACCCCAGTACTCAGGCTGAAACAGGAGGATTGAGAGTCCAAGGCCAGAGAGACTACAGAATGAATTCAAGGACAGGAAGGGCAACCTACTTAGACTACGCCTCAAAAAGAAGGAAAAGAGGGCTGTCAATGTAGCCCAGCGACAGAATCTAGCATCAGCCAAGCACTAGATTCAACCTCCAGACTCGTAAAAAGGAAACAAAACAAAACAAAACAAAAACCCAACTCCCTACAAATCATCAGTATCTGATGTTAAAACTCCAGGTATGGGGCTGGTGAGATGGCTCCCTGGGTAAAGGCACCTGTCACCAAGACTAGTGGCCTGAGTTCAACACTAGGACCCACATGGTTGGACAGAGAACTACTTCCTGAAAGTTGCCCTCTGATCTCCACATGTACGACATGGTACATATATATGCATGCACAGGCACACACACACCCACATGCACACATCATTTTTTTTATGTTTTAAATCCAAAGTATGTTCTCCTTAGGTTTATAAACAGATGCAACAAAAAAGTGGGAGATCCCAAAAAAAGAGGAAAATATTAATTTCTAAATTATTTGTATTTTTTGAGACAAGAGTCCCTCTATGTAGCCCTAGTTGACCTAGAACTCGATATGGAGCACAGGCTGGCCTTGAACTCACAGGGATCTGCCTGCCTATGTTTTCCAGGTGCCAGAATTAAAGATACATGTCAACATGCCCAGCTCATTTCTAAAATTTTTTGACAAGATAAAATTTATTATTTCTATTATATCAGGTTAGGCAAGTTTTGCAACTTTTAAAGAATTGTTGCTGAAGTCTATGCTGGAGAGGGAAAGTTAAAATGGGTGCTTTCCAATAGCCTGATAACACCCACAGTGGTCACCTGACATCGTCTTTCTAGAACAAATCTGACAACTCAAAGACACTACACGTGTACAGGTGTGCACACACACCTCACAATCGCCCTCCAAGGATTTATCCTCAGGGTCACAATGGATTTGTAACCATTTAAGACTGATCCTGAAAGCCACAGAACCCCCAGCAACATACATGTTCACGGCAAGAGGGCCAAGTGCTCTTCCACCTCCAGATTCCAACCTCCCCTTCCCAGAATGCTAATGCCAACAGGCCCTCCTCAACAACCTCTGCACTCCGGCCCTGAGCAGCTAAAACCTGGCCTATCCACCCCAACACCAGCTCTCTTAGCTATGAAGAGCCTGGACACTTGGTATCTAGGAGACTGCAACACCCAAGTGTCTTCGTCTCTATCCATCCACAAAGTCAGAACTGGATAGTCTAGGGACAGTACATGCAGGAAAATGAACCAAGTGGATTTGTTTTCCAAAAAGCAGCCCTCTGCCTGTGGATAAAGGCTGTGGCAGCTACCACTGGTCCGAACTACATTGTAGTTTACTTCCCATATTAATTCACCTCTTCAGTAGCAACTGTGTACAACGCTACAACATGTCAAACAGCCGCTAAAAAGACAAAACTTCACAGTTGTATGAAAGCAAGCCTAGAGTGAGGAGATGTCTCTGCAGGACGATGGTGACGGTTCATCTTCATCGTTAGGTTGACTGGATTTGGAATGGCGTAGGAGTACTCCTCTGGGTATCTGTTTCCAGGGAGGTTTCACTTGAGGACCCACCCTGAATGTGAGCGGCACCATCCCATGGATTGGGGCCTCACACTAAATGAAAGGGATAAGAAGGCAAGCGGCTGGCACCTGCATCCATCTTCCTGCTTTCTGACCACGGACACAACGTGGCCAGCTGCCTTAGCACCCTCCCGCACACCTTCACCGCCATGATGGTCCCTTCAAACTATAGGCCAAATAAACCTTTGTTTAAGTTGCTTTGTCACAATGATAGAAAAGTAACTAATATGGAAAACTGATACGGAGGAACAGGTCATTGCTCTGACAAACGTGGCCCGTGACTTGCAGGCCTGTGGTGTAAAGAATGCCTGGAATGCTATAAGCAAAACTTACTAGGCCATTCGGGTGGGCATTCGAAAAGACCAGAATGTCCACAGAAATGTGGCCACTGAAGGCCAGGCTCATGAAGTCTCAGAGGGGAACGAACAAGGATTCTATTGGGAGCTGAGCTAGAGGCCACTTGCGTTAGGTTCTGGCAAACCATCTGGTCATGCCCTTAACATCGGAGGCCAAATTCAAAAGTAATGGGCTAAATTGTCTGGTGGAGTAGATTTCAAGACAGCATGGCATCCGGGCTGCCGCACGGTCACTGCTAACTGCTCTTAGTCAGACGGTGAGAAGGAGCATGAAGACAGAGGGCCAGGGAGACGTGGACAACACGTGTAACGAGGGGGAACCTCACACTCTGCAATGAGAAAACAGGAAAAGCATCCTTAGGGCAAGACTCACTCACAGAAAGGTCCAACTGGTAAAAATGCCAACTCCAGATGACAAGATGGTTCAGATGGCAACCTGAGTTCAGTCCCCGGAACCCACATAGAGGCAAGGAGAGAAATAATTCTACAAATTTATCTATATCCTGGTATCTATGCACATGGCATGCGTGTACACATGCACCAACACACACTCACACACACAGTAATAATAGTGGTTTTTTTGTTTTTTTTTGTTTTTTTTAAGAAAATGGAAACTTATTTCAAAGAAAGAGCTTGGACTGAGAATGCCATCAAATGAAAACAACCACTCAGTATTTTCCCAAGTTTAGCTGGTAAGACACAGGTCACTCCAGCCATAGTGGAAGGGGCCATCTACCTCAAGCTGGCAGCGGAACCTGACACTGTCCGCAGGATGGTTTTTGCAGGCATGCAAAATATAAGAGGGGGCAGGGCTGAAGTCCTTGCGAAGAGGCCGAGGGGCCACCGAATGAAGCCGGAAACGTAAAGCCTCAGTTGCAATGGAGATCTCAAGACACAGGATCTATCAGGACCAGACCAAGGAACATCTGCCAAGGGAAGCTACAAGCACAGGCTGGAGCAGACCCTAGAAAGAAGCCTCAGGTGCTACAGGCAGTGGTACTAAGGGGGCAAGGCTACCCACGTCTGCCACAGCCCAGAGGACTGTATCACAAGCCCAAGATAGCAGACATGGAATTGCATGGTTTGGCGTTTGCCCTACACAATTTTGGGCCTGCACTGGTTCAGTCTTTGCTACTGGAATGTGCAGAGGATACGTAGCAATCAGAGGACAGCTTGTGGGAGTCATTTCTCTCTTCCCATCACACAGGTCCTAGGGACAAACTCAAGCAGTCAGGTCTGGCAAGCGAGCGAGCCATCTCAACAGCCAGGGTTTTTGGTTTTTAGGGTTTTGAACAATGTTAGAAATGTTAAGAGATGAGCCTCTAAGGTCCAGGGATGGAACGCTGCTCAGATTTAAAATGTGTTTGGTGTTGGGTTGGGCTTGTGATAATTAATCTGCATTGTTGATACGACTGAATTTATAATCACCTAGGAAACACTCCTCAGGGCATGTCTATGAGGGTGAAATTTTCTGATTGGCAAGTCTAAGAATGCAATCTTCCCAGTAAGAAGCACAACTCCCCAGGCAGCATTAGGCTGACCTTGGGAGAAGACATTCACATTCTAAGACATACCCCCCTTACCAGGCCTCGTCAGCAGGGTCATCATGGCTCATTCTACACACAAGCTCTCCACAGGGAGGCGGGCATCCCAGAGTACCTGCAGGCACTCACCATCACTCCTTACTCTCCTGCCCACTCCCATATCTTCCCAGATCAGCTTTCTTGTCCTTCATGGAAGAAATCCTTTGCCAAGTCAACATAATCAGCTCCTGCCATCCCCATCCTGTTTATTGGTAACTGCTTGCAGTTCATAGGGAACTGACTCACCTGCTCATCGGCCTGGGCATCTGCTGGAGCAGAAACCCCCAAGTTATTTCTGTCTTCTCTCTACCCTTCCTGGTCCTCTTCCATAATGACCTAGAACTTGACTTCCGCCCCTCCACTCTCACGGGTGTCGGGTCTACTGGCTATACTTTATAACTAGATTTCATCCTAAGCATCAAGTGCTTAGAAAACTTCAGTGGTGCCTCTTTCTTTTCCTTCAGCACAGGCTACAAAGTCCTTTATGAAATGCAAACATCACATCCTACGTAAAAACATGGCTAGCTACAGAAAAGGCCCACCCTTGACTGTCTACAACCTCTGCTTCTAGCCTGGAAACAGAGAGGGCCACTTCACCTCTGCCTGGGTACTTGTGGCCTGTGAGTGCGTGTGGTGGGACTCAGCTTCAGCACCCTGTTACTCAGTCACAGCACCAGCCCAGCCACACCACAATGGAGAACCCCAAACCAGCTGGCCTCACACGCTCGGTGTGATGGGAGATCCTGACCACCTGTCATCAGAGTGAACCGCCCCCCCTTCCCCAGGGACACAGCACATGGAAAGGGGAGTGAATAATGCAAATCTAAGAGGACAAGACTCCGAGCACGCTGACTCACTAAACATGTAATGCTCCCTGAAATTATACCATGCCAGTAATACGGCCTCCCAAAGGCACGGGGGCCAGTACCCCATTTACAAACCATTTACCAAATCTGGTTACTCTGTGGGCATGTGCTGAGCAGCATGTCTTGTGTCAGGGCATACATATGGAGGAGAGTCAGGGCATGGGTGTAGACACACAACTGGACACAACATAATCAAGCCAACACCATACATGGTTGTGATTTCGGGTGACCTCTGCAAGGTCTCCCAGGGTGTGATGTGACTCCCGAGAGCAGGCCCAGTGCTTGGTGACAGGGAGAGAGGCACCGTCTGACCCATGTGGGTCATTCATTAAGCACAGCTGAGTCCTTAGGGCCTCAAGTCAGTGGACAGGACTCAGCCCCTGTACCTGGCCCGACCCCAGACGCAGCTCCACTACACCTGGACACAACTCTAGCTGACGCAGCATCTCCGCCTGTATTTCTGAGGTTGCATGGAAAAAAATCAGAAATCTAATAGTCACAGAGCAGTGAATGCTGAGAAACGCTGAAAAGGAGACAATTCATGCTGAAAGGAGTTAAAATGATATTGCAAAAATGTATGTGACCAACACTACAGACTATATTTTTCAGACTGAGCCTAACTCTCCATACCTGTTTCAAAAAAAAAGTTATTCAAAATATCCAGTAACTTCACGATAAATATAAAGCTAAACCAACCAGCATTTCCACCGTGTGTCATTAATCACCAAATGGCATCTTTCTGAGAAAAATGTGCCCAAACAAGTAGTTGATATTCAATCCATCAAAGCTGAATTATGGCCCTCCATACTACAAAAAAACAAAGTACTGTGTAAGTTCCATGTTGACAGCTCTCCTGTATGGAAACCCACTAACACACAACAACCCCTTCACACATTCATTTTAACTGAGAGTTGTATTCATTTTTTTTTATTTATTTATTTAAACAGTCTAGCTAGATTAAGGGAAAATCAAGACAGCATCATCCAACCACAAATAACGTGTCAGGCTTCAGATGACAGAGATCACTTGTGCAGGGGGAGGCATCCACCTACTGGCTCTCCATCCCTCACCTCCACCCCAGTTCCTGCGTGTAAAACGAACCACGGCCGTGCACGTATGGCCACTCTGAAACAGAGAGAAAACTGCAACCACGCCAGGCTAACATGTCTGCAGCACGAAGCAACCATACTTACATCTTTTGCCATGTTACCAGATCCAGGAAATCAAGGCTGTAACTGCGTACCCTCCACAGAAGAAACCGGACTTATCTGGCAAAAAGGAAGGAGACAATTAATGAGTGAGAATGAAAAAAGTTTAACAGACATCGCATTTCAAAGGAAACATCTCCCCACCAGCACGAGGCAGGGCCTCCAGGCAGCAGGGGCCTTTCTTGCACAATCCCGACAGGAGAGCTAGCCAAG
>CABHPP010107057.1:0-10386 GCA_902168425.1 Peromyscus attwateri
ATATAGTTTGTGTGTGTGTGTGTGTGTGTGTGTGTGTGTGTGTGTGTGTTTAATGTTAGGTTGCTCGTATACAATTGTGATTCCTATAGGTAAAAAATGGTTGGATGTTGGCAATTTGCATGTGGTCTCCTCCCCCCCACACCCCCAAATACAGTTCTCTTGTTCTCTTGAGAACCTAACATGTTGACCTGGTAGGACTATAGGCCTATACACAGACTGAGCCGTGCCTAAGGATGAACGCTGGCTGCCAGTAACATGTTCCCAGCCAGCTGCTAGATTGTTTGCTCAACAGGAGTCTAGATTTATTGTAAACCCTTTGATTTCGGGTACACCTGTGGTTGCAATAGATGGTAAGTAAGTGTGTGAACTGCTGAAGCCTGAGTTCAGCGGGAAAGAGGATCGTTATTTCTGTGAAAGGCAAACTGAATTCTTTGGAAAATTCCCCGCAAAAGTGAGCCACTCAAAAAGTGGTCAGGAGAAAAGAAAACTGAAAAACAACAAACAAACAAACAAAAACCTTGGGAGCTTATATCTTGTGCTTGCCTTATATGCATTGCCTATGTCTTAATATTCTTGATCCACTTAGAAAATGAAAACCGGAAATTGGAGACAAGTAAGGTCTGGGTATGACTTGTATCAGACAGATGTTCTTGAGCGGCTCATCCTCAAGGAAGGTCTTAGAGATGCTTTGAAAAAGAGGGGACATGGTACATATTCCTACAGTTTATAGTAAGGAAAATTTTATGTTATGTACAAAATTTTAAAGTAGTCCCCCTGACAACTAAAATAATAAAAACAGTCAACCAGAAGCAGTTGAATGGCTGCTTTCTGTCGTTACTCATGCCACACTTCAGAAAGTAGTGGGAACTATCGATCGACTCTGGAGCTGATCCTTCCATTTGCCTGCAGCAGGAAAGACAAGGGAACCTTTGCCCTTGGAATCCCCCAGCGCATGGGCAGATCTTCCTTTCCATGACACAGCATCTCATCCTGATGGTACACGATCAACTTGTACTTCTTACTCTTCATTGGACTTTTCACATCCATGTGGCATTTAAATTCACTTCTAATAATGTGAACCAATTTGTAGAACTTAGAGCGGGCTTCTACCTGCCCTAAGTAGTCTACATGAGCATGGAAAGCAAAGACACACTCTAGCCAGATCTGATAAAGGACATCGCAGTTGTGTGCCACCTGATAATTCCTTAGTGCTATTATTCTGATAAGCTGAACGGGTAAGATATCACTTATTGTAGTCTCAGATATCATGGAAGTATAGCCATTCTTTCTAAGACGTTAACGGGTTAATGAACAAAATCCAAGTTATAAAATAAGAAGAAAAAAGTAGGTATTATAAATAACACATCCTGAGCACTGGCTCTCTGTCAGGCCCCACGCTGTATTCTGTGCATGCTTTCTCTCATTTCATTGGCACAAAGGGGCTGGAGAGAAGGCTCAGTAGTTAAGAGCATCTACTGTTCTTGCAGAGGACAGGAGTTCCATTTCTAGTACCCATGCTGGGCAGCTCACAGCTGCCTGGCTCCCGAGGCCACAGGTCTAGCTAGCATGCTGGGAGAAGAGTCACTTTCTTCAGAGTGGAGCCCGAGTGCTTTTCCAACTTAAGGTCAGGTATTCTCTGTTATGCTAACTCTGAGTGTGTCTTTCTATTGATTTTTTTTTTTTGTTGTTGTTGTTGTTCTTAAATTTCCCAACTCCACTCTGGTCTACAGGTAATACTTACTACTTTTACAAACCTGACTGTGGAATATGGACAGGGCAGGGCAGCTGAGGCAATGCAGTGATGTACTGAGTCCTGAGGCTCACACAATCACAGCTGAAAGTGTTAAAGGAAAATCCTTTTTTTTAGCACAGAAGATTAAAAGCAGCTAGCGCAGGCCAGGGGCCTTCTCTTCACCTCACCATGTTCTTCCTTTCTGCAACCTCTAACCTTAGTGCTTGAGGTTGTTCCTTGGAGGGACCGTCTGAGTGTCTTGACTAATTCATTCATAACTGGCCAATGTGATGTTGGCTGTTCATTTTTGTTTTTTGTTGTTGTTTTATTTTGTTTTGAGACAGGGTCTCATGTAGCCCAGGCTATCCTCAAAATCTCTGTGTAGCCAAGGATGACTCAGAACTTTGGTTTGTGCTGCGACAGCCTATTTATGCAGGATTAGGAATCTAACCAGGGCTTTATGCATGCTGAGTAAGCACTCGACCTGCTGAGCGACACTTCCAGTCCTGATATGTGCCCTTAATCCTGGAAACCAAGAGTCTATGGCTCCAAGAAATTTAAATGATTTTCCCAAGTACTTGTGAGTGGTGGGTGGCCGACATTGGTCTAGAATACAAATACTCTGAAAAATTATATATTCTATTACTTACTACCTATATCTGAGAGTCTGCTTTCTGATATCTGGAAAAGAATTGTTGGGGGATATATTTCATAATTTATGAACTAGTAAGATTATAGTTTGCATATCACTGCATAATTCACATTCTACTTTTTTCAAAAAAAGCAATTTCTATAATTACACTATGACCCCAGCGTAGAAGGAAAGTCAGTTTAGGTCACGTGCTTGTGATAAATGGAGCAGTAAATGGTGGCTCATGTTGAAATGTTTTGGGTTTTGGTTGTTTTAGAGCAGAAATTGTAAGGTAATATTTTCCACCCCCCACCCCAGAAAATTGAAATTTGTCAAGTAGGTCCCATAAAGAGAATCTTGGGCTTGTTTTTAGATGATATTTTTCATCAGTTTTGTTTAAGACACAAAGATATTCCTCAAATTAATAGTGGCTTTTGGTAATTTACTTATAGGCATTGATGAAGTGATAATTCTCTTACAGATGTCAACAAAGGCCATCTCTTTGAAAGAATTTCTCCAAATGCCTCAAAACTGGGTTAATCGGGTCTAAAACTCTAGAAGTAAGTAGTATAGGGTCTGAAATTTGATGTTGGTCAGTAGATGGCTTCAGAAGGCCCAGAAACCCTAGAAAACATAGGCTTTGGCATAATCTAATCTCTGAGACAGTGTCCCATAACACCACAGGCTATCGATTTAAGAGAGTCAGGAAATAATATTATATATAAAATGCTGAGTAAAACCTAGGTGACTATGAGAGGATTAGCTTTAATGTTAATGTTGCAATTAGGCATTCTTAAGCCACAGACATCAACTTTATCCATGTTACGGACTGCCAGTCTTGCATCATGATAGGGGTGTGTGTGTGTGTGTGGTGTGTGTGTGTGTGTGTGTGTGTGTGTGTGTGTGAGAGAGAGAGAGAGAGAGAGAGAGAGAGAGAGAGAGAAAGAGAGAGAGACAGAGAGAGAGAGAGAGAGCGCGCTCTTATTTATTCATTCATTGCAAAGGGGTTTAATTTTAAAAGTTTGCTTGCTGGTTAGCAAATGTCCTTATGCCATTTTCTTATTTTCTTACATACTTTGTTGGGTGACTTCCTCACCTCTTCCTCCATCTCACTGTTCCTATTTCCACCCAGACCCTTCCATTCGCCCCCCCCCCCATCATCCTAATTCACTAAGAAAAAATTTTCTACTTAAAAAAAGTTTGAGCCGGGCAGTGGTGGCGCACGCCTTTAATCCCAGCACTCGGGAAGCAGAGCCAGGCGGATCTCTGTGAGTTCAAGGCCAGCCTGGGCTACCAAGTGAGTTCCAGGAAAGGTGCAAAGCTACACAGAGAAACCCTGTCTCGAAAAACCAAAAAAAAAAAAAAAAAAAAAAAAAAAGTTTGAATGTTTTTTTCTTTTGAGTGGAGATACGATCTTGTATGTAGCCTCAGTAGACCTCAAGTCCTAGGTCCTCCAGTCTCTGCTCCCCCAAATTTTGGTGTTTTCCAGGCCCGAGTCACCAAACATGACTAGTGCTTCTGCTCTTTAAACATTAAGTTCATATTAACTTGTTATATGCAAGTCGCTGAGCACATAAAAACCTAGAGGCAGCTACCAGTTCTTATTATCGTGTATCCACGTTTCAAATTAGCAGCATTCATGTTAGCTCTGTCCACAAATTATATGCTGGGTCCAACCATTGCAGTAAGATACTAATCCCACTGCCTTCCTACAAGCCATCTCTGCCAAGAAACAAAATTAATTTTTAAAAGCCTAAGTGAGATCATGTGACTACGGTGCTTAAAAGCTGATGGTAAGAGTTTTGGTTTCACAACAGTTCTGGAGATGGATGGTGACGGTGGTGGCAAACCAGTGTGAAAGCATTTGACACCCGTGACTTGGGCATTTAAGGACGGTGAAGATGGTGGATTTGAGTTATATCTGTATTTAGATAAGTGAGAAATGCATACTTTAAGTTAATAGCCTCTGCCGCTTTCCTCTCACACATCAACTGAAACCCACGCTGCTCACTACTGTGGGAAGATGTCCCCCCCCCAATCTCTGTAGCATTAAGCATCACTTTCCCTGTATTCTCTCTGTGCTCTGTCTCTGCTCTCCTGACAGGGTTCATTCCTGCCCCAAGGCTTTTGTCGTAGTCCTTGTCTTCCCTCCAGACCTCTCAGCCTACATACCCTCTCCAATGCCCTCCATCTTCCCGACTCCCCTCAGCTGTTGGGGACCACCGCCCTCCTTTTCCTGTCATATTACAAACATGATTCATCTTCTTCCTAACTTTTGCCTATGTTGCTCTTGCTTATGTGTGCATTTATCTTTGCTTATGTGTATGTCTTCCCACAAGAACATATGTTCCTTGAAAATGGGAACTGGATATAATCCCAGTGTCAAGAAGCTGCTTGGCACATAGTGGTTATCAAATTTGCTAAATCAAAGAGTAGAGAGAAGTCCCTTCCTCCACGAACCTTACAGTTTTGGAGAGTCTTGGCGGCCTTGAGTTGTATGTATTGGCAAGGACTTTAAGACCCTCTCAGCTGGGCCTCACAGAGAATGGCAACTAGCTCAACTCAAAGTAAAATGAAATGTGGAAGTGGAGAGAATGATGTTGGGGACGAAAAGTCAGGCAGCCTAGCCAAATCAGTGTCCTACAGGCTCAGTGAGAGACTCCGTCTCAGAAAATAAAGTGGAGAGTGATAAAGGATGCTATCTGATGTTGATCACACACACACACACACACACACACACACACACACACACACACACAGTGCGTGTGTACACATGTACAAGAGCCCACATGTAAGTGTACATGCACCCATACAAACATGAGTACATATACCACACGTACACTAAAAAGGTCCACGTACACACTAGCTGTTTTCTCTGACTCAAGGATGGTAGAGGGAAACTTCCCCTCCCCCTGTCTCTCTACTGATCCCAAATAAACGTGGGAGAGAATAAAAATATAGCCATATATTAGTCGTCAAGCATGATGCTTTCAAAGCCGAGCTTCAAACGAACCTAGTGTTAGGTATTGTGTGACACGTTCCCAGAAACCCCTGGCTCCTCTGCACCGTCGGCTCCCAGAGGGCCCGCTACAAGCACTCAGTTGTGTGCATCAGTAGGGCTGCCTTGCCAGTCCAAGACTGTTGTCTCAGCAGCCTTCCCATAAGCCCAGGTCCATCCTTTCCAGCATAGCTGGTTGTCTTAGGGGTTCTATTGCTGCGATGAAACACCATGACCAAAAGGCAAGTTGCAGAAGAAGGGGTTGATTCGGCTAACACCTTCACATCGCTGTTCATCACCAAAGGAAGCCAGAACAGGAACTCAAGCAGGGCAGGAACCTGGAGGCAGGAGCAGATGCAGAGGCCGTGGAGGGGGGCTGCTTACTGGCTTGCTCCTCGTGGCTTGCTCCTTTTAGAGCCCAGGGCCACCAGCACAGGGATGGTACTACCCACAATGGATTGGGCCGTCCCCCATCAATCACCGATTAAGACAATACTCTACATATTTCTGTTTATTTATTTATTTATTTATTTATTTATTTATTTATTTATTTTGGTTTTTCGAGACAGGGTTTCTCTGTGTAGCTTTGCGCCTTTCCTGGATCTCGCTCTGTAGACCAGGCTGGCCTCGAACTCACAAAGATCCACCTGCCTCTGCCTCCCGAGGGCTGGGATTAAAGGCGTGCGCCGCCACGGCCCGGCTAACAATACTCTACAGATCTTACGGAGGCATTCTCTCAATTAAGTTTCCTCCTTTCAGGTGACTCTAACTTGTGTGTCAAGTCGACATAAGACTGGCCAGGACACTGGTGATGGGTAACAACTCTTTGCTTCTCACAGATAATTTTGTAAATATCTGGGCTCATGTTTTCAAATATATTTCATAGTCAGTATAGAAACAGCCAGATTTATGATATGGGTTTTTCTACAATTCTCATGAAAAAAAAATCCATACTGCTAAGTAAAATCAGATTATTTTCTGATTATAACCTGTTGATCTTAGAGAATGTCTAACAAAGATTAAATAAATAAACCATAAAAAATTGTAACTTGAAAAAAAATGAGACATGTCACCCATAATCCTTCCAACCAGAAATAACAATTTCTAACATTTTGGAAAATTGCCTCCTAGCCTTATGTAGCCATTTTTAAAAGTTGTTGAATTTTGTCTTTTTGATTTCAGACAGGATTTCACTATTCACTCAGGCTGGCCTCAAACACATGGATCCACCAGCCTCAACATTAAAAATATTGAGGTTACAGGTGTGTGTCACCAATATGCCTGACAAAGTTTTTCTCGAGAAAAAAAAATAATAATTTAGATGAATATCAAGAACCATTCTTTTAAAAGCTAAAGCAAAGGCTTTTCAACATTGAGGTTTCATTTCTTCCTAAAAAAACCTCATATTCTGAAAGTCTCCCAGCATGACTGAATAGAATGATAAAATGGACTAGATGCATCATCACCTAGACTCAAGGCTAAACTTGTTTTACCTGTTTCGGTTTATCTCTGAAATCTATGGGCTTTGGAAAAAAAAAAAACAACAACAGGGATATCACACCCAAGAAGTCTAAAATAATTACTGAATGCCGTAAAACACGTAAGAAACACGAAACATTTGCAAATAAAACCCATAAGGCAAGGACTAAAAGGGCTATTGCCGTCTGCTCAACAGGACGACACAAACGGCCACAAGATTAGCTTTATCTCCAAAGATTAGCTTTATCTCCAAAGTATCAGGGCATTATTAGGCAATCAGCATGAGTGGAGTGGGAGAAAGGTGAGGAAGCGGAGAGGGGCTTGGGCAAGGGAAGTCGGGTTTTAAGCCTGTTATGCCTGTTCCTGTTCCGTAAGCACAGAACAACAGAAAGTTAAGCCTTGTTGTGGCTTTTGGAATCAGAACTGGCCACAGGGAAACTTGGCCAAAGGAAGTCAGAGTCTCTCGCTGAGACTTGGGACACCCTGGTTCTCTTCCACTGCAGAATACCCAGGCAGGCAACAGGTTCACTTCTAGAATTTAGACTTTTAACTAAGGTGGCCTCTTCTGAGCAATGTTTTCATGATGGCCTTTTAAAGAGTATGGTAATTATTGCAATATTTCAGACATCACCATGCAATGGTGGAAAAACCATACTAGGCAGGATGCCTCCTTTCCCCTTTACTAACCAATCACCCAGAAGGAAAATACGTGGTATTTGAGTATCCTCTATAAATTGTCTAAGAAGAAAAATTTCTGTTTCCCTATAGCGACATTTGTAAAGATTTGACATAATCACTTTCATAGGGCAGGCCTTGTTTCAATCTTAATTTCAGTTTCTGGAGGGACCTATAACCAAGGCATATAAAACACTGCTTTCTATATCTTCCCAGGAGACAGTGGAGGAGAAGGTGACCCGTTTCTTTGTTTCTGCAAAGTGGCTGCTTTCAGGAATGTATTTCAATGACTGAGTTGTCTGTTGGCTGACGTATTTGACGTCTGGGCGGAAGAAGAGGAAACTAGACTCAGTTTGAGGGGGTCACAAGATCTGGGGACTGAGCTGACTTCCACCAACTGCTGGGTTCTGCATTTGCAAAGAACTTACTTCCATGGGAAAAAAAAAATGAACCAAAGGCCTCCACTTTGGACATTTGGGATTAATTTCTGCTCCCTTTCTCTCTTTATCCTGTCTATCATTCTCTGCTTTGTTCCCTCTTGTGTGGTGGCTGGCTCTCCAGCCCCACACCTGCTGCTGCTCTGGAGACTCCAGAATCCCTTGGGGTGCTGTGGTGTGGGAGATCTAGGCTTTCCTTGTCTGCCTTGACTGATAACCTCTGCCAATGTCATCACCCACGTTCGAAGCCTATCTTTGAGCTCAGCTGGAAGCATGCCAGGAGCATGTATTTGGATCTCATGTCCCATCCGCAAGCCACAGCCTCTGGTTCTTTAGTTCTTAAGTCTCTTCCTCTCCTCCCCCTTACAGTGACCTTTGTTTTCCGTTGGGCTCTTCATCTTTGTCTCATTTCCATATGCACTTGGCAAAGCGACTCAAAATTAATACTGCAGTTGTCCCTGAATGTAATCTAAGTATCTCAAAGTTGGTTTTTGAAATGTGGATAAAAAAAGAATTGATTAGTTCATGGGCTTTAATCTTCCCTACACATTGACCAACATTATTTATAATAGCATCATTTGTAAGCTTTAAAAAAATGCCATTGTCCAAGCTCTGCATAGTGACACACACCTGTAATCTCAGCTACGTGGGAGGGTGAGGCAGGAGAATGGGGAGAGTGGTGTCAGCCTACATAGTCTCCAAAAAACAAACACCGTTCCACTGGACAAGTAGGCACACTGCCAAGGCCAATTAAATCTGAAATCTTGGAGTATGACCCAAGTATCAGTATTACTTCATGTTCTCCGGATGATTCTGTGTGTAAGTAGAAGGGATGTTTACTTCCCATTGCCCCTGTTCTTTCACGAATTCTAAAATCCACCCATGGAAATGAAAGGTAAGTATTACATATTCCTCTCCTATGTGGAATCTAGCATTAAATATACACACATATACGTACACATAAATAAATGTAAATAACAAAAATAAAAGCTCCCTACCAGCGGAGCATGGTAGTGTAAGGTTTGTAATCTCAGCACTAAGAGGAGGCTGAGGCAGGAGGATCTTGAATTCAAATCCACCCTTAGCTACATAGCGAGATCCTTTATTAAAGAGGGTTGGGGGAGGCCCCTCTACCTAACTATGTTTTATATTTATTGCCTACTTTGATAGAAAAAAAAAAAACCTGAAGATTTTGTTGGTGAATTCCCTTTAATGATTTTGTTTGCAGTTCACTAAGGCCTGGATTGTGCCAGGTGTTGGGCATAGAGTAAACAGGAGAACAAATCCATACCTCCGCATGCTGCCGTCTACAGCTGCATGTGTACAGGTCAATTAGGCAACCCCCGGCATGTGGTAAGTGCTATGCATGCTTGACAAAGGAGCTCTAGCTCACACTTGGGCCCCAAGAAGCATTCCTGCCTCCCACTAACTCATTTATATCACACCCTTTTTTTCCATTTCCCCTTCTCAGAGAAGGACCTCCCTGCTGCCCTGGTGGAGAAAGTAGACCAGGAAAGCTAAGGCAAGATGGTTACCACAAGTTCAGAGCTAGCCTCGGCTAATAACTGTGATACATGAAAAAAAAAAATTGCAAAAATCCAAAACACCAAAACCAAAGCAATGATCAAAGCTTGATTTTGCCTCTTCCCCCTCTTCTCTAGCTTTCATGACTCTCGGCAGTTGAAATAAGGTTGTCTGCCATTTATCTATCCTGTCTTTACATTTGGCTTCTGTCTGTCTTGGGAGTCAGCCTGCTTTCCCTATCCTAAGCCATAGGGGTTCCCAGTGGGAGCCATTTTTCCGCTCTCAAAATGACGGGTCTGACACACTGTCTTCATTGACTTCTTCAGGAGTTTTCCCACTTCTGTTTTTGTATCTTTTTGACATTTCCCTTTCCATCTCTGGAATTCTTTCTCCCAGCACACTCCTTAAATAATGATATTCCCCACAGGTCTATCCTTAGGCTACCACCGTTCTCATTCATCTGTTACTGCAGTTTTAATCCCCAACTAGGTGTGGAAGTTTCCAAAACCTGCAGACCCTCCATCCTGATCATCCTCTCAGACACCTGCTGAGCATCTCCACCTGAATGATACATAAGGTTGTCACACCATGGTTTCCCAATGCCCTGCTCTTTAAACCTGTTTCTCTGTCGGTGACACTTATCTTATCTGGTAGTCCCAACCTAGAAAGCTTTAGTCATTCTCTCCTGTGGCTGAGTCACCAAGCCCGTCTGTATTGCTTCATGGATAATTCATGATGGTTTTGTGCCCACCACTGTTACAGATACATTGCCACACTGTGCCCTTGCTGAAATCTTGTTCTCCGTTTCTCAGAGGTGATTGCTGTTAAGTCACACTTACTTTCTCTGCCATCCGGGCCGCCCCTTCTAACCATCTCTCTTGTAGCTGATTTGCCTCCAGCCAAGTCCTCC
>CABHPP010107058.1:0-15097 GCA_902168425.1 Peromyscus attwateri
GGGTGTGGTTCATTTTCTTCTGAATGAGAGAGTCTATTGAGTTAAAGTCAGCATCCTGTAATCCTGGGAAGCTGCAGTGTAGCTTCTGCCTGGTGTACGTCACTAGCCCTTTCTCTATCATTACGTCATGTGGTCCTCCTCTCAACCTCATGACTGCTGTTTTCACCTGGTTCATTGACTTCTTTGTTGGAGTGAACACAGAAAGGTAACTGGCAAGGTTGTGTGTGTGTGTGTGTGTGTGTGTGTGTGTGTGTGTGTGTGTGTGTGTGTGTGAAGGAAACATATAGAGATTCATTTGTTTTACGCTGTGCATTTTTAAATAATATTTTTATCCTTTGAGAACTCAATGTATTTTTATCATATTGGGGTATTTTCTTAAAGTTCCTCAGCTAGGGGTAGGGCTTTGTGCCCACTTTCCCCAACTCCATGATGGGATTTTTGTCTGGATTGAAACTGTTCAGTCTTGTACACACTGTCATAATTGCTGGGAGTTCCTCTATGTAGTTGCCCTGTTGTATCTGGAGAATACTATTTCCTTAGAGGCATCTACTACTTCTGGATTTCACAATCTTTCTGTCCCTTTTCTGCAATGACCCCTGAGTCTTTAGGAGAGGAATGTGATGCACAGGTCTCATTTAAAGCTGAACACTCTGCAGCTACTTATTCCTGATACCTTGACAATCTGGGGTACAAGTGTCTGTGTATATGTAAGTTTTTCACTCATTTGGGGTAAATACTTACAAGTATGGTTCTGGATTATATGCAAAATTATGGTGGGTTTTGGTAGAAACCGTGAAACTGCTTTCTAAGATGACTACCATCTTGCTTTCTCACCAATGGCAGTCCAGTTGCTCCACATTCTAGTCAACATTCTATGTTGTTGATATTTTGGATTTTGGCCACTATCATAGATTTGCTGTGGTATCTTGTTTTCATTTACTATTCTCTAGTGGTATATGTTCCCATGTTGAACATGTTTTCATATGTACTGATCAGTACTGTTGTCTGCTTTTAAATCAGATTGTTTTCTTACTGTTTAAATAAGTCTTTATATAGTTTGGCTCCAAGTCTCATGATGCATACATATTTTACAAATGATTTTGTCTAGTATGTGGGTTTCTAGTAACAGTATTTTTCACAGAGGAAAATTTCACTCTTAATGAAATCTGCTTTACCAGGTTTTTTTTTTTTCATAAATCACCTTTGATATTGGATCAAAAATTTATTGCCAACCCCAAGATGGTTAAGAATGTCTCTTATGTTACTCCCTGTGTGGTTTGGAGCTTTGCATTTTACACTGAAGTGCATTGATACACTCAGAATTAGTTTTTGTGCAAGATGTCGCAAGACTGTAGATCCATTCTGTTTTACATGAAGAGTTCCAGTTGTCCTGGTATCGTGTATGAAGACTTTTCTCCCTTATACCGCATCTGCTCCTTTGACAGACATTAGTTGACTGACAAACATTTCTGGGCTCTGTGTTCTGTTCCTCTGATGTCGATTCTCTCTCTCCAGTGTATGTTGTCTTGATCGCCATAGTTCACCAGTAAGTCCTCCAGCCAGAAAATGTCAGTTTTGTGACTTAATTCTTCTCCAAAATTATGTAGTCTTTTCAAAGCTTTTTGTATTATTTAAACTTTAGAATCAGTTTGTCAATATTCATAAAGTAAATGTCTAGAGTAGTGGTTCTCAACCTTCCCAATGCTGCAACCCTTTAATGCAGTTGCTCATGGTGTGGTGACCCCACCTAAACCATAAAATTATTTTCATTGCTACTCCATAACTGTAATTTTGCTACTGTTATGAATCATAATGTAAATATTGGTGTTTTCTGATGGTCTTAGGGAACCCCTGTGAAAGGGTCATGTGACCCCTGGAGGGGTCACAACCCACAGGTTGAGAACCACTGGTCTAGAATTTCACTTGGAATTATGTTGAATTTCTAGATCAACTTGGTACAAACTAGCGTCTTGACAATACTGAATCTTGTTGTCCATGGGCCTGGCATGTCTTGGGTTTCTTCCATCTGGATGCTGTACTTCCCCTCATGCTGTTCCTGTAAATGTCTTCTCTCGCTCCCCCTCCTTTCTCTACCTCTGTCCAGCTGACATAAATGATGGTGTGTGAGAGCAATAATCTTATTTGTCACTTTTTATGTCTTCACCTTGGTATGATGCCTTATTTCAGAAGTTGTTCTTTCCCCTCTTAAGGGAAGAGGATCATCCTTAAGTATTGACAAGGGGGACAGTTGTCATTTGTGAACAAAGAGTTTATTTCTTCCACCCCACCTGTGTATTTCTCAGTTTGCTTTTGATTAGCTAGACTTTGCAGTGTAGTGTTGAATCGGGGTGGGAAAGGAGTTGACTTCTTCCCGTCTTTATTGTAAAGGCAAAGCATATAGTTTCTCACTCTTTTAGTGTGAGATTAATTGTATCATTTAAAAAATATATTTGTATTATTTCTTTAACATTATATTTTGATCATATTTAATCCTCACTAACTCCTCCTCCTAACTTCACCCATAGTCACTTCACCTCTCCTGCTGTAACTATGTCTTCTTTTTTCTTTTTGAAAATAATCCATTGGCTCCAATTAGTGCTGTTTTTATACTTCTGGCTATGAGGCCATCCAGTGGAATGTGGGCACTGTCAGTATCTTTAAATGGCCTTTAGCAAGAGAAGAACCTTCCCTTTGACTCTACTTTATCATGAGTGGGACTATTGGGTTTTGTCAAGTGATTTTTCCACATCTGTTGAAATGTTTGTAACTTCTCTTCTTTAGCATATTGATGTGATGGATTGCAGTTATTTCATTTTCCAATGATGATCCAACCTTGCATACGTATGATATTCCCACTTGGTCATATTGTATAATTCTTTATATACATTCTTGGACTTGGTTGCTGATACTTTCCTGAGAATCTTCACATTTATATTCATGAGAGATCCTTGTCTACAGTTTTCATATCCTGTGATGTGCTTGTCTGGTTTTAGTATTAGCATAATGCTGGCCTCATTGCCTAAGCTGGGAAGCATTCCTTCTGCATGTGTTTTCTAGATGAGTACAGAGAATCCAAATAGTTTGTTCATTAAATATTTGATAAAATTTACTAGTGAACTCATCTGGGTCTAGTGATTTCTCTTTGGATCTGTAATTAATTCACATATGTAGGTCTGTTTAAATTATCTGCTTTATGGGAGTTTCAGCAGATTGTTTCGCTCAAGGAATTGTTCCATTTCACCTAGTCTACCTAATTTGTGAGCATAGGATTGTTTATTATATTGCATTTTGTTTCTGTTTACTTTTTTTTTTGAGACATGTAGCCCCAGCTAACTCCAAACTCTTGACCCTTGCCTCAGCCTCAAGGGCAGTAACCATAGACATATGTACTCCTGACTCATGATAATTTTATTGTTACTTTAATAACTGTAAAATTTCTAGTGATGATTTTCTTTCATTTGTGGTATTAGCAATCTGTGCATCTTCCCTGTTCATCAGGGTTAGTTGGGCTGTGTGACAAATTGTTAACTGACAGGTTAGCTGGGCTGTGTGGCCAAATTATTAACTGACCAGTTATACTTTAGAAAAGGTGACGGTGTTTGTTTCTTTCTTCCCCTTCATTTCTTTTTAAATTTCATTGACTTTCTCTTAAATTCCATTACTTTCCGATTTTTTTAATGTACTTTTGATTTGATTGGTGATTGGATGACTGATTTCAGTTCCTCTGTCAGAGTTAAGTTTCCATCTAAGTACTGTTTTGGGGTACACCACAAAATTTCACAGGTTCTTTTTTTAATTTATTTACTCTAAAATATGTTTATATAATTTTCCATTGAAACTCTTTCAGTGCATTTATAAGAAAGGAAAATATGAGAACTTTGATAGTATATAATACTTTCACTAGCTACAATCATTCAGTTATTCCTCTCATCAATTAAATGGCTTTCTAGCATTTGAGAAAGTATGTTGCTCCTATAAAAGAAGGATATACATAAAAAATTAGAATTCCATTATCTATTTTTTAAAAAACTGCACTAAAATCAGCTCTGTATTTTCCTGTGCAATCCCAGACAGAAAACAGTGTCAGAACCAAATCATGATGTTTTTTAACTTTAAAATCATAGACAGCACTTGTTTTCAATTTCTATTTAAAAAGACTTTTTAGTAGCTCAAAATTTTTCTTCAGTGTTTAAAATGTAGAAAGATGGGAAAAGAAATTTTGAGGTGTTTCATCTTTTGCTAATAGCCAACTTAACATACCATCTCTTAGGCTTTGGGGTATATATTGTACAATCTTGTACTAAACCCTTCAATTAATGTAACCAAATATGTATTTTCAAAAGAATGTATAAAAAGAATTTAGCAACTTGAAAGTGTTATCACAAAGGAACTTTTAAAATAAACTGACTTTTCTCAAAGGAGAACCTAACGCTCTCTCTCTCTCTCTATATATATATATATATGTATATATATATATACATATATATATTCTTTAACATATATGTTTTTCCTACATGAATCGGGTAGAATATAGATGTTCATTTGAAAGCCAGCTGCTATTCCCTGTTAAGTAATTTGCTTTGAAAATATGCTTCTTGTCCCAAATCTCTCAGAAAAGTTCCTACTAATTATGGCAACTATCATCAGAAAAATACATAAGCAAATAGACTCAAATGTAATTCATGAGCTTAGAGTTTTAAGTTCACTATTATACACAGCCCATGGGTCCAATCTGTTTGTCCCCATCTTCCAGGTTTGTCTAATGTTTTTGATGAGTTGACTTGAAATCAGAAGGTATCAGAGAGTCAATTTTAGTACAATGGATCCTAAAGGCACATGGCTCTTTAAGGTTCAATAAACATTGGGTAGTGAGCTAAGAATTTGTGGCTAAATTCTTAGGAAAGAAATCTTTACTTACAAGTCTTGTAATTTTTTTTTCTTTTTTACTGCTATCAAGCAAATCAGAGTGACAGAAAAGGGTGTGTCATGAAAAACACATTTGAAGCTAATGTGAAATAAAAGCCAATTGTTTATTTATTAAGAGTGGATTTTACTATGAATACCTTAAAAATGCAATTTTTTTTAAAAAGAAATGGGTTGAACTCTCCCTTTTGCACTCACTGACCGCATGCAGACGAGTTAGTAGCTAAGGTGATGTGCAGGAACCTTGCCAATATTGAATTTCAAGCGACAGAGGAAAAATCAGTGTAAGAGGGAATTCAATATGCATGGGAAACCATTTGTTCCCTCTGCCTCTTTGATCCCTGCCAAGGCACAAGAAAGTAGAGCAAAGGACTTGAAAAACGGGACTGACCTTGTGCAAAGCCCAGAACTCTGTGTGACAGGCTGAAAAGCTAAACTGCCAGACATCTCCCCATAAAGGCAAGAGATGCAGGTCTGGTGTCTAGGACTGAATATGCCTGAGAGTGCTGACTATAGAAATCATACTGAGGTTTGCAATAGCATGCACCCCATTCCCTGCATGCCGGCCATGGCCTGAATGGTTGGAAAAATCTGCAGGCCATACTTGCTCATTTTTAAAGATGCCTGTAGATGTTGGAGAAGTTTGCAATTTGTTCAGCTCAAGAATAAACCATTCCAGTGAAACAATCTCCATGAACTTTTTTGGAGACATTTGTCAGCAAAACAAATGTTTGTATCTAAAATAGCCAGGCTATTAAGATGTGAGAAAGGGAAACAGATGTTTGTGAGGGGTTGTTGGATTTGTGTGTCTTGATGGCATTGGTTTTCTCCTCTCTGTTTCCCCAGAGGACATGCAGTGTTACCCTTAATGAGACTATGAACTACAGGGAAATAAAGTCCACTTTTTGTTTTATGATGTCAAAATATAATAAAAATGATTTGATCATTTGCAAATTTTGCACTTTGTTTCCAATTGAGTGTGGAAGGCGATGGCTCGAGACCACCTGTATTAGGTGTGCACTTAGAGAGTGCACTATAAAAAGTGCAAATTCAGACGTAGAGAAATTATCCATTTCCTGACTCACTTGGATTTGTCTAAGTTTTTTCCTGAGTTCACCAAGAATCAGGACAGCTTACTGAATCACTTAGTACACTGGAGTCCAAGTTATCATCCTCAGAATATTTATATGTAATATAAGTCTTGTACATCAATAATCCAAATAAAATCTTATACTATTAATCCAATTAAGCTAAACACCCCAAACACTCATTATTTCAGCTTCCTTCACAATGAATTTCTTATTTGAAATATTGTAAAATGCGAAGCATCCTGCTGGACCAACACAGATCCATGTAAAGTAGGGTTAGTTAGTCAGAAGACATATGGCTATTTGTGTTTACCATCCTTCCTCTTCATTTAACTAGAATCAGATAGTTTAATAGCAGATTTGTCTGTTTGCTTTTTGAAGGGTTAGCAATCAAACCAAGGACCTCTTGCATGCTAAGCAAATGTTCTACCATCAAACTAACCCTGATCCCAGTAAGTGGGCTTTAGATTAAGTGTTAAAGGTATGATTGGTAAGTTGATATCTAAACTTATAAACTCAGTTTGATGGATATTTTTTATTACTGAGCAGTAATGATCCATTAACATGTACAAAATGAGGAAAAACCCAGCAGTGTTTACAGAGAAGAGGGAGTCTCCCCTTACCTTCCGTGTCCTGTCCCGAGGTTGCTCTCACCAAATACAGATGGTCTTTTGCTCCCACCCTTCTACATTCAATTTTTTCTTTTTCTCTGAACATATTATCTTAATTAATTCTCACCCAGCTGCATGAAATATGGACAGTGTGGACACTTGTCCAAATTTCACAGATGAGGAAGCTGAGATGAAGTCAACGTCAGTGTGCCACACCAGCTCTAGACCCTTGGCTTCAAGCTTGTGCAAGAACACAATCAGTAAAGCATGCTGCTTCAGAGAGCAGCTGGGTCTGAGCACTCACATGGGCAGAAAAGGGAAAATATAAATGAAGAATCCTAAGAGGCTACAGCTATGTTACAGTTTCTTAAGTCATTCACAACACTCAGAAGAGACATCTACATTGGGGTATTCTGTTGAATTCTGTCAAAGGTTTGAATGAGCACCCACCCCCACAGAACAAGGCAGGCTTTAAGTTTCTGTGTGTTTTAGAGTCTCAGAGTTCTAAAATTAGTGTGTGGGTCACTTGCGGCTTTTTCCACTTCCTCAAGTGTGTCTCCTTTCCTCCTTCTTATGCTGCCCACCGTGTTTTGCTTAGGGAACAAATTGTCATCTCTATTATTTTCTTCCCTTTTCCTTCATCCTCAAGAGCCCCATTCCTCACCTTGCCCAACTGTATTTTTACTTTTAAAATTTTGGTATCTCCAGGTCAAGATTGATAAGCACTGAGTGTAGGTATAACAAAGAATTCTATCAAGTAAAATGGAAGCCATCCATTTTAGGGTGAAAATGGAAATCTTAGCATCCTAATTCACTTTTCAACACTTTTGGAAATATTGACGATGCCTTCTGAAAGTTTGTCAAATATCTTCTCCTAAAATTAAAATCAAGTTTCTTTAGGACCATTATTTAAGAAATTTTACTGCTTCTCAATTCATACTACTACTACTATTTAGGGGTATACTTTCCAATTATTTTATATTGAGTATACAGTTTTTCATCTGAATTAAAGGTTGAATTTGTGATCATAGATTGATTTGAACATCATATCTGCCATTTTTAATGAGAAAGTAGATTCTGAGTTTCAAACTGATGGAAAATTATCTAGAGTACAGTTGTATTGTAAATCAACAACCCTCTTGTTATCTATAAACTCACTTCACGTATTTCACATGAAGTAGTTGGGCAGCTACTAACTATAAACTCAGGACTGTCTTTATAAATTCCTTTGTCTAAGGTCATCCACTAACTTATTGAATACATAAAAGGAATCTAGAAAGACTAAATTTTCAAAGCATCTCAGCCTGTCCTCACTGGAGTCTCCTGATGCATGCTGAAGTGGTTGCCTTGGGAAACAGAGGGGCATGGCATGACCTTTCCCACACAGCTCAACCTTCTAGCAATAGAAATGGGTATTCTGTTCTTGCAAAATCCCAAGGAAGAATAAGTTAGGAACATGAATTGTAAGGTCTTGTTATAGAGATCTTTCTGCTTTTTGGGTTTCCTTCTAACCTTCTGACATGATGATGGTCACTGAGAATGAATATAATATACCTTGCTTCCCTGACTATAATTATCTGAGTACCACTCTTTCTACCTACCCAACATCTCAGCCAGGAAATATTCCCAAATACCTCTTGGGCACCACACTCCCATGGAGTTCAATGTAGAGTAACTGAGATGGTAGATGGGGACTTGGAGATGGTCTAACTGTCTCTGGGTTTGAATTCTGATTCTGCCATTTACTCTTGGCAGGCCACGAGCAGTACATGTCTGAGTTAAGACTAGTATAGTTTAAGCATCCCTTACATGAAATTATAGACGCCAGGAGTGTTACGGACTTGACTTTTCAAAATGTTGAAATAGCTGCAAGTACATAATGAGAAATGGTGGGGGTAGGACATGTCTAAGTTGGTTTAATATGTTCCTTGTATACAAAGTCTGGAAGTGGCTTTAAATAATGTTTTGGTGTGCCTGAAATCCATCACATGAGGGTATAGGTGTATTTTCCCTTTTGGGATCATGGTAAAAAATAAAATATCTTAGATATTTGGAATATTTTTCATCTTTTGGATTAAAATTCTCAACTTGGGTGCTCTTGTGTGTGATGAAATGTGACTGCACAGATGAAATGGGCTGATTATCAAAGTATCTGGCATGTTCTAGACCCCCAGGTGTTCCCTTCCATTCATGTATCCAATGGGGATCTGTAAATGCTTGTGTGACAGATGCCATGGTCAGAGCTGGGGCTGACCATGTGTGACAAGCAAAAGAAATTCTGAACTCAAGTCACCAGTGGGTTCTCCTTGCTTGAAGTTCATTGTTCCTGTGCACAGTACTCTGTGGTTGCATCAGGGAAGCCCACAAAACGCTACTTATCATCTACACGTAGAACGACGCTCCAGACTTGCAGCCAGCATCTGAACTGTAAGAGGAGAACGACAGACATTTTGAGCTTATCAACAGAACGTTAAGTAGTGGGTAATGCGCATACTACAGAGAAGATGATGCTTTCTTTAGTCACTAGGGTGTGACTGAGGCATTCATTTACCTAGAAGACCTATGCTAGTGCCGGTGTGAAAGGGGCACATGGTCACCAAATACAAACAGAGCAGTCAAGGCAGCCCTTCACAGTTAATTCAATCAGTATTGGTTGACCTTGAACTGCTGGTTTACTATCTAACACCAGTCAAGAAGTTCACATGCCTTTAGTTGACTTCATACAAGAATTTATGGAAAGATTCTGCTCCTGACAACCTAAGTTGTCAAGATTTCTTAAGTCTTCTATCCTTTCATTTTGTTTTGTGTGAGGGGTGGGAGTTCATGTAGGGGGCCGGGGTACGTGCATGAACGTATGTATGAGTACATTGTGGTGTGTGGAAACTAGAGGAGAACATTGGGTGTTCTGTTCGATACTATCCACTCTGTTCCCTAGAAACAGTGCCTGCCACTTTGAACCTGGAGCTAGACTCATGGCCACTGGTCCTCATCCCCTCTCCTCCCACAGCACGAGTGGCCAAGCTTTTCACATGGATGCTGGGATCTGAAATCAGGTCCTAACACTTCTGTAGTTAACGCTCTTACCACTGATCCAGCTCTCCAGCCCCAAGTCTTATATTTTTGGATAAGGTAATATTCACTGAGAATCTGAAAAAGAAAAAGAAAAAAATGAATGTAATCAAGGCTTTATTGAAGTCCTTTTTCTTTTTCTTTCTTTTATTTGCTTTTCTCTGTCTTCCTGTTTGCCAGGATCTGATAAAGGGGAAAAAAGGAATGGGGGGCTCCCTGTATATGTTTTCCTGGGAATGGTGTTATAGGTAGCTGTGAAGGTTGATGGCCTCTTGCTCTGGCATCCCTGTGAATCCCAAGAACCTTTGGAGGAATATCATAGGCTCCCTTTCCTCTGGCCTTCTTCCTTGGACTCTTCAGGGCAATGCCATGTGATTTTCCTAAGAGAATATAATTTGTCTCTCAACATGGCTAACTTTAATGTCTCACTCAATCCAGAAACTAATAACTACATTGCAAATAACTGTTTAGAGCCAGTGACATAACTCAGTGGATAAAGGTACCTGCTGCCAAGATTAACAATCTGAGTTCGATACCTAAGACCCACATTGTGGAAGGAGAGAACTAACTCCTTCAAGTTGTCCTCTGGCTTCCCATGTGCCATTGTCCAGTATTGACCACAAACCCTGGGGCACAGAAACCTGTGTGGGCCCTATCCCCTGGTGTCCTTACCCTTTCCTTAAAAAAAAAAAAAAAAAAAAAAGAGGAGCTTAACCTCAGACTTTCATACACATTCACACTTGGAACACACATTCATGTGAAAATGCAAGTGATCTAATATTTAATAAGTAGGTTATTGTCAACCTTTCTTGGAAAAGTAGGATGTTAATCATTCAGAAAGTAAAATTAAAAATTAAAGTGTTTTATTCAGCAGTCACTGAGGTCTCTGGAAGCTCTTGAATGTGCATACTGACTTTCACTGTGGGACTGACTAATGTCACCTCTTCGGATAACATGCACACAGACCATTAGAGCAGTGCTGTGTGTTAGTCAGCTTCCTGTCACAATAACCGGCTACCTGAGAAAGATAAATGGATGGAGAGAAACAGTTTATTTGGACCCATACTTTCAACACTTGTTGTCTATGATGTGTTGGCTTTTTTGCTGTGGGCCTGTGGAGAGGCAGTGCATCATGGGTGGGATGTATGGCAGGGCAAAAGCACTGTCTCAGGAAGCAAAAGAAAGGAGAAGAGGGATATAGTCCCACCATCTTCTTTGAGGGCAGTGACCAAGACCCCATCCCTGGAAGGTTCAGTGATGCTGCAGATCTGGCTCAGTGGTAGAGCATTTGCCTAACATGCTTTAGGCTCTGGAATTGTTCCCCAGCACTGTAAAATATGAGAAAGCAAGATAGTTTTCACGGCTTCCCAGTAGTGCTACCCTGAGGACCAAGTCTTTAACAAATGGGACTCAGAAGACACTCAGTAGTCAAACCACAGCATCATTTACTTGTAGCCTTCCAAGAACAGATGCTGTTCCATCCTTTCTTCTTTATGGTCAAAGCCCCAAACCTCCTTAACTCAATACTTTATTTTTTAAAGTGCATTGTCTATGGTAAAATGGATCCCAAATGTAAGAACTGAAGGATTTTCAATATAAATTTGCTTTATGTGTTAACCTACCCTACATTTCCTTCCTTAGTGCACTGTGAGGACTGTAGGATTTGCATGGGGTTGCTTTCTCCTCCAGCCTCCTTTAGGGTTTTCCCTACAGCACGAGTTTCAGAAGTTGTTCCTCTAATGATCTCCCTGGATTCTGCTTCTGAGATAGATAACCATTACAATAAAAGATTATATTTCTCTTGAGATACACTTAATTGTGCTATTAAAATGCATCACTCTGTTCCCTGATCATAGAGAACATGAAAAGCACTGTTTCCTCTACAGAGAAATTTAATGATTTGAAGATGTACTTCAAGGGGGCTGAGGATGCAACTCAGAGATAGAACACTGGCCTAGCATGTGTGAGGTCCTAAGCTTAATCACTAGTACCCTCCTCACCAAATAAAAAAGAAAAGAGAGAGAGACTGAGACCAAGACAGAGTCAGAGATAGATAGATACACAGAGAGAAAATTAGATAGATAGATAGATAGGTAGATAGATAGATAGATAGATAGATAGATAGATAGATAGATGATAGGTGCAACAGTATCTCATGAGATCAAGCTCTCCTTACATTGAATATTTATTTGGGTTTTGTGGAAATAAAGAAATTATAAGGGTTGGGGCTTTAGCTCAGTGGTAGAGCGCTTGCCTAGCAAGCGCAAGGCCCTGAGTTCTGTCCTCAGCTCCAAAAAATAAAAAAGAAAAAAAAAGAAATTATAAGGTCATTCCCTGACCTCAGAAAGATTTTATCAATACAGAAGACAGCCATGTATTTGATGAACCTAAAAGAAGTTGAAATGTTGGAATGCAGCTCTAGAAGAAGAAACATGGTCATAAAGAGTACCTGAACAGAGATTTCTCATTTAAAGTATTGGGAGGGAAAATAACAGAGAAGATGAAATTTGTCCTCAGCATTGAATGATGTCTGAATGAGAGACAGACAAAACGTAGAGAGGTGGTATAGGTTTCAAAGTAGCAAAACAGATCATTTATAAATGGACTCCAGGACAGGGCATTTTGTCTATCAGAACATGCTTGAATTTGAATTTCATTAAAGGATGAAAGTAGTTTGAACTAAGAGATCACATTATGATCATCTTTACAAACAACGGAGCTGAGCCCAAATTGATGACTTTGAAGAGTTAACATGAGAGCAACACAAAGGAGCTTGAGCAAAATACTTCCTTCCCTGCATCAACTATGTGATGTCTTCACAGTCGTATTGTCTCCAGTTTGCTGCTGAGGCAGCTGAGGAGAGGACAGCATCCAGATAATCATCTGAATTACAAGTGAGCAAGCCTGCTCTGAAATGTACACAGGCTGTGATGTCTATTTTTTAGGTTGTGTTGTGTACTATAAAAACAACTTGAACTAATCAGTTGTCCGTGTTCTGCCCTTGGTTGATGTCCTGGCTGTGGTTCATGCTAGCTAGCACCTTTACCTTTTATTAACCAGAATCTATGAGGATACTAACATACCCCTGACCTGTCTGGGGTGGAAGTAATCCTGAAGTCCAGAGAGAGACCTGGACTTCAGTCCTCCATTTCCCAACTCTAGCACAACCTCACAGTCTCTGTCTAGCTCTATACTGTTGGAATCTGCTGAAGCAAAAGGATGGAAATGAAACAAATGTCTTTGCTGTCTCCTGTCAGATCCTCCTCAAATAGAATGAAGATACATCAAGGAGTGCTTACCTGGGACATACCTCTCAAGAAAAGGGTTAAATAGACCTTGTGTGGGTGTGTGTGTGTGTGTGTGTGTGTGTGTGTGTGTGTGTGTGTGTGTTGGGGGGGTGTTATCAATGATCACGTGTATTTGCTGTGTGAACCATGGACGATTCCCCTACCAGGTTGTTAAAATAATGTATTTGGGACCTCAATAGCTTCCAAGCATAATTCTGGACCTGGGAGGCTTAGCAGTATAAAAAATAAAGTAGTGGCTCTCAGGAGCTTCTGTTGGCCCAGGAAGACAGAGTAGATGATGAGCTGCACTCACACCGGCCTGGAAAGATGAGCAGCTGGAGAAGGAATGTGGAGTCAGGGCAGGCAACCTATCTGGGAAGACTTCCCTGACACGGCGACTTTAGCGAAGAAGGAGCCACCTCAGTATCTGTGGAAGAGTGTTCTGGGGAAAGGCAGCAGCATGGGCCAAGGTCGGGAAGGAAGACTGCATGTGGTGGGTTCCAAAAGTGCCTGGAAGACCAGGGTGAAGGAGGAGAGAAGTAGGGGTGAGGAGAGGGAGGTAGAGAGTCTGTTAGTAGGGGTGAGGAGAGGGAGGTAGAGAGTCTGTTAGTAGGGGTGAGGAGAGGGAGGTGGAGAGTCTGTTATAGAGTAGTAGGGGTGAGGAGAGGGAGGTGGAGAGTCCATTATAGTAGGTCTTGCATGGGAAGCATTTGGGAGAAGTTGTCATCTTCACAGATGAACAGAGATGGCGGCACAGGAGTAATCTAAAACGTGAGCAGGGAAACATCAGCAGTATGTAGAAGCTCTTAGAGCCAAGGCATCAGCCAGTCGTTCCCCTAAGTCAGAGCACTAAATAGGGAGATAAAGAGAAGACATGGTGAACTGGGCAGTGCCAGGCCCTGAGGTCCACTGTCAGCACAGCGCTGACACTGGCAGCCATTAAAAACAAAACAAAACAGATGAGGCTTCAACTCAGTGGGAAAACATGTTTCTGGCATGCATGAGGCTCTAGTTCAGTCCCCAACAAGCACTCACCGGCACAAGAACGACACGGGGAAACCATTTCTTTCCATTCCCCAAATTCCAAGAATTACGGTTATTGCAGCTTCCTCAGACTGATTTGTTTCCAAGGCCGTTTTTACAAAAGCGTTTTATATTAAGGCCCTTTAAAAGAAGCATTTCAACATTGTTCCACTTTTATTAATTTCAAAAAGCAGGGGAGGCGACGCAATGTGTGCATGTGCCTTTGGGCTTCACTGTGAGCACTCGGCTTCCATGGTATTGAGTCGCGAGAGAATTCAAGTACTGAGTGCAGGCCACCGCTGACATTTCTTTGGGGTTTTAAGAGTGACGGAAACTTTGGGTTTCAATTCTGACAGTCTCTGGCCACAGAGCATGATTCCAGACAGCCTTTCCCCCACCTGCCTTATGGGAAAGGATGACCATTTCATGTAATGTCTAGCTATGAGGGACATCTGTCAGTTTCAGCAGGGAGTTCTCTTGAAGTCAGAGACAAGTTCTCAGTGTGAAAAGCCTCTGGGTTCTTTCCCAGCTGCCTCTTCACCCAGGTTTTTTGCTTTTCTAATAGGGTGAGCAAGACACATGGCATTGAGGTTTTCTTTTCTCAGAAACAATTCACTCATTACCTGGTGGCACTGGTGTGATTATCTGCTCCTTTAGTCTGTGCTTGTGCCCAAGATACAGATGACTACAAACAATAGGGTTAGGCCCAAGAATAGCATCCATCTTGCATCAGAGGCATTAGGTGTGGAGTGTGTACCAGGCTAGTCTTGGAGACATGAGAACACAAACTCACCTGTAAGATGAGTGTCTGACGCCTGTATCAGCCCCAGGGGTGTTTGTGATCGGCTACATTAACTGCTGGGATGGAGACCGTGAGAGTGCTGTAAAAGCAGCTATGTGAAGAAGAAGTCTAAGATGCAGCCCAGTGGCAGTGGTGGCGCACGCCTTTAATCCTAGCACTTGGGAAGCAGAACCAGGTGGATCTCTGTGAGTTCGAGGCCAGCCTGGGCTACAGAGCGAGTTCCAGGAAAGGCACAAAGCTACACAGAGAAACCCTGTCTCGAAAAACAAAAACAAAACAAAAGAAAAAAAAAGT
>CABHPP010107059.1:0-67557 GCA_902168425.1 Peromyscus attwateri
AACAAGAACTTGAGACAAGCCCTGCATTTTCCCATTATGCAGAGACTGGACAACAAATGATACACTACCTCTCCCAGGACTAGATAATTAACCCAAAATTTGTCTTTTCAGGATCCCTTAAAGATGCCATTGTCCCCAGACAGCAGGAAGTAATTTTAAGAAAACAACGCCCATATTCCCAAGAGGTGGGGTAGGTGGTTTTGGGTCTTTCAATGGGTTATGGATAATTCTCATTGTTTAAGATGGTTGTTTACAAGTTGTTCATTGATAATGGTCAGGAAAAAAAACTAAACAAGGAGATTAGATTCAGAGTTCTTGTTTGAAATAAAAAGAAAAAGAAAAAAGAGGATATAGACAAGAGGTAGATTATTGAATCTACTCTCAAATAAGAGATATAAAATAAAAGAGTAAAGGGTAGATTATTGAATCTACTCTGAAAAGAAAAAAAAGAGAACAAGGATATGATAAGATAAAAAGGTAGATTATTGAATTTACTCTGAAAAAAAGAGGATATGAATATGATAAGATAAAATGGTAGATTATTGAATCTACTTTTTAAAAAAAGCAACTACTAGTTTTAAATATTTTACATTAGATTGGATTTTTGTATATTATATACAAATTATGTATTTTGATACAAATTTGAGATTGATTTTGTTAGAAAATACTGTACATATATTTCTAATCTTATTCAAGGTATTATATCTATATAGCTCATTTAACAATGTAATGCAAATTGCTAGTCCTTCAAAGTTATTATTACCAACTATTTAGGATAATAAAGAAATGTAAGTTAGTAGTCATTACAATTGAACTTGTAGTCATGTTAGGTATGTTTTCAAGGTCAAGCAGAGATGTATTTTAGATAGATAGGTCATCTTCAAACACCAGAGATCTACAGAATATGGCATTTAATAACATAGACTTTTTTTATTTTTTAATGACAATGAGACATGTCTGCTTCTGGCAGCACCAATCTACTTCAAAGAAGATGATGGGTGTTGAAGAAATTCCATGTGGAGTTTACTTTCTTTGTGCCAAAGTTAGCCACTGGGCAAGAAAGTGCCCTTGCCTCAACTACTGACAGTATGCTGTCCAAAATGGACAAGCAGGACACAAATCAAAGGACTGCCAATCCTCACCAAGACAGAAAACTGCTTTACAGAAACTTCTGTCAGATATGCTAGGCCTGTAGGCCGAAGATGATGCCCCAACACTGCAGAGGAACCTTGGGTGACTGTCCAGGCAGCCAGCTGTTTCTGTCACTTCTCACATTTTTTGGAAGTTGCTTGTTTGCACTTCTCCTTACTCAGTTAATATTATTTCCTTCTCGGGTCTCTGAGGAAGTTGAAGATTAGATAGTTACAGTTATAGTTTTCCTTGTTAACAAATTCAGAAGGGAAACTCACTAAAGGGGTGTAACGTGTATAAGTTTAAAAGACATCAAAAGATAGTTTTCAGTTGGTAATACAAGTTAGGATAGGAAAGTGAATTAGGTACAACATTTTGGACCCACCAAAATAGGACAAATAATGGAGGTTTTTGTCTGAATCTGTCAAATGTTAATGGACTAGATATTGTTAATGGAACTCCTGATTATATATACTTATTGTACATATTTTTTCTTATATTAGTTATAACTTTTCATTATTTTAGACAAAAAAAGGGGAAATATGGTGATATATTGTGTACCCTAAATGTGGTGATATATTGTGCACCCCAATAAAACTTATCCGGGGATCAGAGGACAGAGCCAGCCACTAGATTAGACATAGAGTCCAGGCAGTGGTGGCACACACCCTTAATCCTATCACTTGGGAGAACTCACTGGATCTCTGTGAGTTCAAGGCCACACTGAGACAGAGTCAGGCAGTGCTGGCACACACCTTTAATCCCAACACTTGAGATCTCATGCCTTTGCTTGGAAAGCACACACGCCTTTAATCCCAGGAAGTGGCATGGCTGGGTGGAGAATGGTATATAAGTTGTGAGACAGGAACTAAGCAGCAGTTCAACTGAGACCCTCGGGGTGAGGACTCAGAGGCTTTCAGTCTGAGGATTCATGGAAACAGGATCGGCTGAGGAGTTGGCGATGTGAGGTTGGCTGTGGCTTGTTCCGTTTCTCTGATCTTTCAGCTTTCACCCCAATGTCTGGCTCCAGGTTTTCAATTAATAAGACCATTTAGCAATTCGTGTTACAATAGAGTCTGTCAGGACAGACAATTCAGCACACGGCAACCCAAGGAAAAGTTTTGAGTCAGAGAAGAGAAGAGACTCCTGTCTCCAAATTCCCAATTGCACTTCTTGATTCAGGCACATTTTTCCCACTTGGAAACAGACACAGGGTTTATGTGGCTTCTCAGCTGTTGTGCAAAAAGTTTATTGAGTCAGGTGTGTTTGCTTTCTGCATCTTTCATAAGAGACTTGGATGATTTCTGCGAGGTTAGCCTGGTTTATTGCAGAAAAGAAGCGGTCATGTGTTTCACCCTCTCCTGTTCATGGGGTGGGGCTTTTGAAAGAACACTGACTGATTTTTCATAAGTGCTTAGCTCTGAGAATGCAGGGAGTAAGAATAAATGTGACCATGTGTGTCCACCAGCTGCCAGATCACCATTCGAGCCTAAAACTTCTCTAGGAAGTATTTCCTCCTTGGTGACTCAGCTGAACAATGAAAGGTGCAGGCTAGCATGGAATAGTTATTATATGTCTCGCCTTTGACCACTACCTGACCTGGCTCATGGCATTTCTCAAATGCAGTCACCTAGGAAGAAATTTGGCTAGATTGGCTGGGATTCAGAAGTCAAAAGTTCGATCTTCCCAGCTTGCCTTTGGCCAGCAGAGACTCTGAGCAGAACCTCACCTAGACATCACTATTCACTGACCCTTTAGCCACATCAATGTCTCCCACACAGTGTGAAACACAAAGATTCTACACGCAGCTGATAGAGACCAGACACTGGGGCACAAAACAAGCAATGCTGGAATACTTGGCTTGTGTCAAGAAAGCAACCCAACATGCGTGCATTCCGGTATACTGCTAAAGAAAAGAAGGACCTGCCTCAGGATGAATCCAGTGCCATATATACTGTATAAGAACCAAGGAATGGATTCCCAAGAGTGGAAAGAAAAACAAAAGATATCAGTCAATAGAATTGACTTTGTTGTGTACCTGAACCACATCATGACAAGAACAACTGTGCCATTGGTGCCTGAGGGCCAGACTCCAGACACAGTAGGGACAGTATCTTTCCCTGTGTGCAACACAGATTCCTCAGTTAGAGGTGGGCTTGACCATCTTAAAGGAGCCTTCCTCCATGACTTAACGAGTACAGTGCTTATCAGTCACCTGGGCCTAGATCCCCTGGACTCCATGGTCTCTTCTGACTGTGATGCAATTTGGGCCAATCATCTGACAAAGAAGGGAGCTGTGAACTGTTCATCTTCTTAGCTCACAGCTGTTCTGGTGGAAAGGGCTAGTGGGGGCATAACCAGCTTCATGGGAACACCAGTTTGATATTTAAAATGATACAGCAATGTCGCTGTGGCTCAGAATTATCCTTCCACCTTCAAGACAATGCAAGATACTCCCAAAGAGTATGGGGGAACCCCTTGGGTTCTTGTCATGCTCAAGGAGAGAGGGGGAACTAGCATTGATTAACCTCTTACTGTATTCCATGAACATTATCTCATCTAATTAGTCCACCAGCCTTCAGAATGGATCTTTTAAAACTGAGAGACTGGGGGGCTAGAGAGTCCTTGATGCTCCTGCAGAGGACCTTAGTCTGGTTCCCAGTGGCTCACAACTGTCTGTAACTCTTGTTCCAAGGGATCCAACATTCTCTTCCAGCCATCATCCTCTTTTGCATAAAGGTGGTACATGCATGCCTGGACACATACACACACACACACACACACACACACACACACACACGCACACGCACACGCACACGCACACGCACACAGGCACTCACACATGTAAAATAAAAATAAATTTTAAAAACCAAGAGATGGAGTTGAGAGAGAAAAGGTGTTGGCTAAGGTCATCCATGAGTGAGCTGGAAGAAGGGCAAATGACTTCAGGAGGAGAGCCAGCTGGAACTTGATTCCTACAAAACCACCCTCTTGGTGACAGCCAACTCAAAAGGGAGGAGTTCTGGGTTAGCGACATTCTGCTGATCATCAACCACAAGACACTGGCTTTGGCCAGGGGCCTGAAGGAGGGCAGTGACTTGGAGCATGTGTTCTGCTGTCTAACATGGAGATCTCCAACAAGCCGTTGGACTTGAGAAACCCAGATTCCTCATCTGTTGGAAGGGAGTGACCCCCAGAGGCAGCCCTACTTAGGGCTGAAGATATCCTTAACCACACAAAAGGCTTTGACACAGAACACAGGATCTTTCATAAAGGACTGTGGGAATTGTTTAACATTTCAGGGACACAGTCTCTCATGCATGACTATGGTGAGCCTCCTGTAAACCCTGCACCTTCAGGGCAGCTGTGGGAAGCACAGCAGGATGAAGGTCTGGTGCTGTCTCCAGCCAATAGATGGGAAAATGCAGGTTGACTGAACCACCTTCCAGAGTGACAGTCACTCTTCCAGAACACTGTTACCAACCTATCTTGCATGCTAAGTAGTCAGCTGACCTAAAGGAAGGTGGGTAGCACTTTGTAAGCCAGTGTAGGAGAAGCCTGAACTCACTCCTACTAGGGCTGAGACTAGTGGCGAGGTGATGTTATGGCTAGGATTAGGGTTAGGGTTAATGTAGGACTAAGGTTAGGGCTGAGTTAGGATGCGGATTATGGTTGAGATTAGGCTTTCAGTTGTAGTTTCCTCCCCTCTCTCCTCCTTCTCCCCCTCCCTCTCCTTCTCTCTGTCCCTTCTCTTGAACTAAGCTTAGAACCAGGACCAGAGCTGGGTTAGCCTTAAGCTGGTGTCAAGACTGGGGCTAAGCTTAGGGCTAGAGCTACAGTTAGAGATGGATTTTGAGTGGGATTTAGTTAGGGATAGATTTGGGATTAGGATTAGTGTTAGAGCTAAGGTTAAGGTTAGTGTTATGCCCATGATTAGGGTTAGGGTGAAATTTAAGCTTAGTCTTAGATTTGGATAGGGTTTGAGTTAGGGTTATCTTTTACATTAGGGCTAGAACTAGGGACATAGAGTTAGTTTGGGTTCTGGTCACGGGTGTCTTCTGTGATATAAGGATTCACCTGGGGTTTCCCTCTTATGCCCTGAGGGCAAGGCTACCTGGCCAGCTCCCCAGACCCTCCTCATTTCAATTCTCATTGCTTCCCCTTCACCTACATGATCACCCCGCAGCATACTGGCCACCTTGATGCCTACAGTAGGAAAATGTTCACAGCCTGCCATAACTCCCCGTGCCCAAGAACACCAAGAAACCAGCCTCTGACTACAGCCTTCTCTAGGCTGGCGAGGGGCATTCTCTCTGTAATACCCAATGGCTAACCTCCTCTGATACAGTTCAGAAGAGCTAGCTCACCCTCTTGTAGCCAACCACAGATTGCTTCACATCCCCAATCTTTACTCAAAAGGCTCATTCAGTTTCCAGAGCCTTCCAGTCCTTCAGAAAGAAAAGATCATCCCATATCGCTTCCCTGGGCAAAAGACCATGTATGAAGAAATTGCCTTTGGTAATTCCATCTGAAGCTTATTAAGTCTTTTAACAAGAGTCCCAGCCAAGCATGGCTTCACCTGTGCTGGCTGCAGGAGGAAGGAAAAGCTGCAACCAGTGAGTCACCCAGGAGGTAGTCTGAGGCCACACAGCAACAAATGAGCCTGGGAACAAAGGAAAAGGGAAACCAGGCATTTGTCAGAGTGTGGCTTCAAAACGGGGACTTGGAAAGGGTGGTCAGTTCATGACAAGATTACATACAAGAGTTTTACTCCATTCATGATGTACTCCATGTTAGCTGACTGCTCTCCCTGCTTTCTGGACTTCGGGAGGCTTTCTGTTGATCAGTGTCCTTTGGGTCTGGCCAGTGGTAAGCACCAGCAGACATACACCAGGATTCCTGTCTGGCTTTTTCTGAACAAAGGCTTACTCTCTAAGGGCTCCTCCATCAGATGGCCCCCTCAGTACAGCTGTAGTTCCCACTTGATGCTGGTTCCAAGCCTTCTCCCACCTCTCTGGGACACGGTATGATCTGTCAACATTGCTGTGTCTGAGGTGCTTGTGGTGGTTTGAATGGGAATGGCCTCCGTAGGTTCATATGTTTGAATGCTTGGTCCCTAGTTGGTGGAACTGCTTGGGAAGGATTAGGAAGTGTCTCACTGGAGGTGGGCTTTGGATTTCAAAAGCCCACCCAAAGCCTAGTCTCTCTCTCTCTCTCTCTCTCTCTCTCTCTCTCTCTCTCTCTCTCTCTTTTGACCTATCTGTCTGTCTATCTATCCCTCCATCCATCTCTATTTCTATGTCTCTCTCCATCTCTGTCTCTAACTTAAGGATCAGATGTAAGCTCTCAGCTACATGCTCTCTGCTCAGCACCACTCCTGCCTGCCTGCTGCCATACTCTCTACTATGATGGTAATGGACTCACCTTTGAAATGATAAGCAAGCCCTTGATTAAATGCTTTGGTCATGGTGCCTCTTCACAGCAATGGAAAGGTAATGAAGATAGTCATTTATTTCATTAATCATTCTAGGAGAGAGAATGTGTGTACAGGTACTTTTACCTACTCGTACACACATGAAGGCTAGGAGAATCAGAAGGCTCTCTGATGAGATTCAAAGTCTGGCCTTGACACTGGCCAAAAGACTTCCCTCAAACTTCTTCAGCAGTATCTGAAGAAGAAAATTAGGAACAGGGAGGAAATTCTGAGCAGACTGAGCCAGTCAACACAGACAACAACAAGTCAAGTCAACTGAATGCAAAGGAAGGGGGCAGAGTGGAGTTATGTCCTCAACCTCTCCATCCACTGCCCAGCTTTCCACATCTTCTGACAATAGACCACATGACCAGCCCTTCCTTCCTGTCCAACCACAGAAACATGCACATGTCTTTCTGTCTCTCCTCCATTGCCAACATTCCTCTAGTTCCCAGAGAGGCAAGTGAATATAAGTTTCATTCAAACTCTGTGTCATGGCCTATGTTTGTATCATGGGGTCACTTCAATATGACAGGATACTTAAAGGAAAATAGAACTGAGTAACTAAAATAGAAACCACAGGAATAGTAGGTGTAAGTGCTGTGTGAAGGATCCTGTGTGTGCTGGTTAGTTTGTTGTTGTTGTTTATTTTGTTTTGTTTTGTTGTCAACTTGACACAAGCCAGGGTCATCTGGGAAGAGGGGACCTCAGTTGGGCACTATCTTGATTGATGATTGATGAAGGAGGGCCTGGCCTGCTTTGTATGGAGTCACCTGATCCTATTTTATATAAGAAAGCAAACTGAGCAAGCCACATGCTACATTTCTCCATGGCCTCTGCTTCTGTTCCTGCCTCCAGGATCATGCTCTACTTGAGTTCCTGCCTAGGTTTCCCCTGATGATAAACTGCAATGTAGAAGATAAAATAACCCCTGTGCTCCCCTTGTTGCCTATGGTCATGGTGTTTATCACAGCAATAGAAAGCGAATTAAGATACTATGTGCGAACCAAGTCAGCTGGTGGCAGGGACTCATTGTGGTTCATGAAAGCTAGAAAGCCAGTGATATAGAGACAACCCAAGGTAGTCACCCCATACACGAGATTATAAAGCCTGCACCTAGTGCCTGGGACCCCTTCACCTATGCCAGCCTAACTGTTTGAATTTAATCAAGTTTCTTAAAACCTTGAGCCTCTGTGTCTTCAAGCTTAAAGTAAGAATGATGATACTGGATTACAAGAATGTATTTGCAGAATAAAGCAAATATATGGGAAGGGATTTATAAATAAGAAGAACTTTGCAAATGCAAGTAGCTATTGCCTTAAAGTAAGGACTCTGCACATTTAGAAGCTTGATTTCAGAATCGCAAGCTTTATTCTCTGCAAAGAATGTGTCTAGTGTCATAATATGTAGAAACCAGGGCCACTGCGAGGTTCTTCATTCACGCACAAGAACACAATGACTGGATACAACAGTGCAATGACTTGGCAGTGTAGTGCTTACCTGGTATGCACAAGGCCCTGAGTTTTATCTCTAGCATTGAAGAAAAGAAAAAAAGACTGCTGAAAAAAAGCTTAAAAAGAAAGTCTTGGGTGTGTCTTTGTAGACCAGCTAAGAAAGCAAGCTATAATAGAATATTCTAGAGTCATATTTTGAAATTGCATTTGTACATAGATACTGTGTTGGTTACAACTATTTGTGCCAAGATCACAGTTCAAAACTGATCAAGGTGCACCATAGCAATATCCTCTTAACTAGCTTGAACTGATTTCAATAGAAGCCAGGAAAGTCAGTGTCACAGCACAGCATGAAGTCACCCTTTTAAGCTGACCTTTCCCCTTCAACTTGGGACTGCCTTATCGCAGCGGCGACAAACACTGTTGTATCATCTCTGTTTTCATGATTCCCTCAGTACCATGGGATGAACGCACAAGAGAGCTGGCCAAAGCAAACCCTCGTAGAGTCCAGTGGGTGGGAGTGCCAGTCTATTACATTCATTTCTCTGGTGAACCAAGATGACCACTCCCTTGTGCCCAGCAATCCATCCCTCAGCCTTCTAATGAAAAAGCACAGTATCTACTTTCCAGTGGCAATCTTTGGGTCAGGAAAGTTTGTACAGATGGACATTGTTGTCTGCATTTCCATAGCATGTTGTTTTCATGATTTCTTAGTGGGACAGGCCACAGCAGCCTTAGGTGAAATTCTATCCACAGGAACATCACACCTCATCCTGTCCCTGTGTGTTTCTTCCTTTCACTAGACCTTTATTTTCAACCTTTATTATGTGTATGTGTGTTGTGTCTGTGCACCACGTGTGTGCAGTACCCACAGAAGATGGTGGTGGATTCTTTAGGACTGAAGTTACAGATCATTGTGAGTTACCAAGTGTATGCTGGGAATCAAACTCGGGTCCTCTGAAAGAGCACCCAGTGTTCTTAACTGCTGAGCCATCACTCTAGGCCCTAGATCTCCATTTTTTTTAGTAGACCATGCTGTATGTAGTGGCATTACCAGAAGATAGTGGTTACAGAAGGTCTAAAGACAGCAGGGAACTGTTTTCAGAACTGCATCCCACTCTTATGCTGGTGTCTGCCTCATCTTACCTCTCAGAGTTGGAAATGCCAGGGAACCACTTGTCAAAGAGAGTTTAGACAGAACTCAAGCAAGACTCTGGGGCTGCCCACTCCAGCATCTGGGTTTCTTCTGAAATCTGATTTTAGCTTCTCACACTCACATCACTCCAAGTCTGGCTGCAAACACATGGCTTGCACTGAAGATGACTTTGCCAGGAATCTACAGATTTTACTGGGAAATGATTCACAGCTAACATACAACACATTTTACAACCTTGTTAAAATTGTTAAACATTGATAGGTTTGTTAGAAAGTCCTCCTGTTTGGTAGAAAGAGACCTCCTAAGTTTTAGCAGGTGTCTGGCTTTCCATTTTGGCTGTTATAGAACAAGCTGGAACGGTTTTCTCACAAAAACCCACAGTAGTAATTTTGTCGAAGAATTTTATTGATAATATATATTCTACTTGTTTAAAAACCAGTTGAGGGAGGAACTAGGGAGATGGCTGAGCAGATAAAGATCTTGCTGAAAAAGTGTGATGATCAGAGTTTAGCTCTCTAGCACTTGTGTAAAACCTTGGTAGGCACAGTGACTCACCTGTAATCCCAATACTAGAGAGGCAGAGACAGTGGATCCCTAATTAGCTAGAGGACAGTGGGTCCCCTGAGAACGAAGTTACAAATGATTGTGAATCACCATACATCTGTGGGGAACCAAATGTGGGTCATTTGAAAGAGCAGTCAAATTCTTGAGCTCTAGGTTCAACAAGAGACCACCACCCCAGTAAATAAAATGGAGAATGATTGAGGAAAAAACCCACTTCTGTTATCCACATGCATCCATCCACATGTGAACATGCACACATACACAAATACACATGCAAAAAAAAATCTGTTGAGGGAACAAAAAACTTAATTTTATTCTAAAACTAGTGCCTTATGAGTACTAGTTCCATATTCTAATTGCTTCCCTGTTAAATCAGCATCGTTGTTACTGTGTATACATCCACACCTCAGTATAACCACATCAAAATTAAGAAATGGGCCATCATCCTGGTTACAAGGCAGCAGTTAACAGCAGGCTTCATAAAGATCAAAATATCCAATTACTTAGAAAGAAAGAAAATTAGTACCGGGCATGGTGGTGGGTGAGATCTCAGCATTCAGGAGACTGGGGAAGGAAGAGCTTGAGTTTGAAATCAGCCTCACTAGATAGCAAAACTTTGTCTGAAGGAAGAAAGGGAAGAGGAAGGGAGGGAGGGGGTAGAGATTTGAAGTCAAGTCAAATGAGAAACTAATGATACAACAGCAGACTACACAACAAAGCACGCAATAGTTTTAGGTACAATCTCTTGAGTGTATTCAAAATTACTTTCACAGGTAAATCCAAACATAGCCTTAGGAATTTTCACTATTAGGCCAAGCTTGGTGGCACATGCCTGCAATCCTCACAACTCAGGAGCTGAAGCAGGAGAATCACAAGTTCACAACAGGCTTTGACTACATAGTGAGGTCTTGTCTGGTACTTCCAATGCTGGGGAGGTGGAGACAGGAGGATCCCTACAGTTTGCTGGCCAGCCAGTCTAGCCAATGAGAGACCCTGTCCAAAGATGGACATCTCCTGAGGAACTACACCCAAGATTGACTCCTTGCTTCTGAGTGCATGCACACACAAATGGGAACACTGAATATCACTTTGACCTATTGTTGTGTCAAATCATCTCAGCAACTACTGTTACTCTTAATATGTAGTAGAGCATGGAGCTTGTGTTTCTCTGCTGTTTGCACTAAAATAAAAACCAAGTTCAAGCCAGGCATGGTGATTCATACATGAAATCACACACTTGGGAGATTGGGGCAGGAGGATCACCATGAGTTCATGATCTGCTACAGAGTGAGCTCCAGACCCTGTCTCCAAAAGCAAACCCACAAAGTTCAGAGTGACCAAAAATATACAAAAAGCACACAAAGAGACACAACTCTAGGCAAATTTCTTCATACAGGAGGCCAGAGGAGGGACACTGGATGTATCAGATTTTTACACATGCCTTTTCAGCAAAAGTAGGAAAGGTGAGGCTCTGAAATTTTAAAGTCTCACTAACAATCCCCAGGTTAGAGGAAAGTGAACACAGGCAGTAAATAGGAGACACATGGGAGATGATCCCTTGGCACGAACTCAGACGTCTGGGCTTGCCTCTCCACTGATCACAGAGACAGAAGGTTGAGGCTAGAAGGGCCATTTTTATTAGAAGTAATTGTTGGCCGGGCGTTGGTGGCGCACGCCTTTAATCCCAGCACTCGGGAGGCAGAGCCAGGCGGATCTCTGTGAGTTCGAGGCCAGCCTGGTCTACAAAGCGAGTTCCAGGAAAGGCGCAAAGCTACACAGAGAAACCTTGTCTCGAAAAACCAAAAAAAAAAAAAAAAGAAGTAATTGTCTCCAATAGTAACCTGTAGAAGTAACCCGAAGAGGATCAACCTACTCTAATAAACACCGCTGATAAAAGGAAAGGGAGGAGAACAGGGATGGCTATGAGGAAAAGTTTGCTGACAAGTATCCATAATTGAAAATGTGAGTCCTTAGATCAAAGCTGTACCCTAACTATCACCAGGACAGATAGACACTTCATCATAAAACAGTGAGAACTGTTATATAAGAACTGCCAGAGGAAAAGGCAAATTCCCTAACAGCAATTTCCTATTAACAATATAAGCTAAAGATATCTTCAAAATGCTGAAGGGAAATATTTACCAAGCAAGAATTTTTATACCCAGCAAAATTAACATCAAAAGTGAAGCCATGATTGAAATATCTTCAAACACATATGTAGGAAGCTTACTATCCATGTAGCTGTTGTCATAGAACATAGTTCTCACTATGAAAAAGAATGACAGAATTTATTCCGAGCCAAACATGAGTGAGCATGGCTGATTCACATTGCCCCAAATAACATGTTCCACTGTAGAAGTAGTTACATGTACTTTTTATAGTCACAGAACAAAAAACCATCAATAGACTTACTAAGTACATTAGTGGAGATGACAGATTTATAGCTGAGTAGGGAAATCTTTCCTATAGGTTCAGATGCCAGCTAATAACATTCTTAACTTTGGGTTGGTGGAAGCCAATGGTCTCTTAAGTTCATGCACTGCAAAGGTTTTACCTAATAGTCAAAGATGTTAGGTTAGATACAGAAGTGGGCGCTAAATTGCTATTAATGAGACTAATGATTATGTAAGATAATTTTGACTCTTAAGCTACAACATTCCAGCTCTACACAATCAGGAAGTTCTGACCAGTCACTCGTGTGCAGGACCTCCCACACAGATAGGTGTGTTCCTTTTCCAGGGAACTTCAGTTCACATAGCCTTGTTCCAAGATTAAAAATGGATATACTGGGACAAGACATTGCATAAACCCATGTGTATGTCACAGGATATAGGACATGAAAAAGAACATCAAGCAAGAGGCTGAGGTAGTAGGAGATGAATGTTTGCTGCAGTGGGTGAGCTGGAGGGTCTTCTGTGTCAGGAGAAGAAGGCAAATCAATAAATGAAGCCATGAGACCAATCAAGGAGACAGAGATAACCACAGCTGATAGCTGAAGGAAGAGACTTCCCACCTTTTACAGACAAAAATAGGGTTGAAGATAGAACCTGGTGGAGACTAGACAGTAGCATTGAACAGACAAAAAAAAAAAAAGACAGAGAGAGAGGACAAACCAAAAGCAATTTAAGAAAATAAGCAAAAGGCTGAGGTGGAGCGAGAGATAGCCTGGTAGCACCCCGGAAGTACTGCAGTGCACCCATTCCAGGTGATACTGATGAATCTGAGGCTTTCCATAAAAAATTAAAAATAAAATATGAAAGATGGGTACCATGGTTATCCAATGAATGGGATGAGTCTGTTGTAATAGGCCATCTATGAAATGTGTCTCAGCCTCTTTGTTACCTGAGGCTCCTGGTGGTCACTGTTTGGGGATAAGATCCCGCCCCATCTCATCTATGCCTACCCTCCCTGGGAAGCTCCCAGCAAGGCAGCACACAGTCAGCTCTGTTTCTTCCTTCCCACTAGTCCTACCACCCACCTTCCCTCTCCATCCAGTAACTTCTGTTCAGTATGTGTAACCGCTGATGGAAGCCGCAGATGCAGAGTCTTATTCCGCTTACCGAAGCATAGCACAGATTTAACACTAAACAAACGAAACTAACCTACATTTAAATTGCTGAAGAAAAGTACAGGAATTGATCCAATACGCGACTGAGTTCAGTTTATGCCCATTAAAATGGCTACGATTTCATGTTTACCAAATCCTGGGCAATAAAGACAAGGCGAAGAGGTCTCTTAATGATTAAAGTAATATGAACACCAAGTCTCGCATTGTATATAGCTAAAACACAGGCTCAGAATCTAAGACGAACAGCAAACAGATGGAAACGCGGTTTCTAGACCGCGCAGCAGTGGAGGGAGGGAAACCAGAGAGTGCGAAATGTCCAACAGAAGACAGAAAACAGAGGATGGAGCTGAGGAAAATGTGGCAAAGAGGACACACGTAGTGATCTACTCACATCCAGTTGCCTAAGAGAATATATCATAAATGGAGGAAGACAATTTGTTTAAGGGTCTGAAGAGATTAATAGCACTGGCTGCTTTTTCAGAGGACCTGGGTTCAATTCCCAGCACCCACAATGGCAACTTACAACTGTCTTTAACTCCAGTTCCAGGGGATCCCACACTCTCACAGAGACACACATGCAGGCAAAACACCAATGCAAAAAAACAACAACATGAAGGCAAAAAAAATGTTTTAATATTATCAGATTGGGAAAAATGAGCTATACATAACATCTTTAAAAGGAAGGTATAAAGAAAGGTGGGGAATGTGTCTATGGAAAATATCCATAATTGTAGAGAAATTAAAAAAAACTGCTTCAAAAAAAACTGCCTCCATTAGAATACTATTATTAGGCAGGTAGTGGTGGTGCACGCCTTTAATCCCAGCACTCAGGAAGCAGAGACGGAGGATCTCTGTGAGTTTGAGGCCAGCCTGGTTTTCAGAGCGAGATCCAGGACAGCCAGGACTACACAGAGAAACCCTGTCTTGAAAAAACAAACAAACAAAATAATATTATAAATTCTGTGAATGAATTCCAAATCTGAAATGATTTTATAGCAAATCATGAATTCATAAAATTTGCTAAACAAGAAACAAGATTTGCATAAAAAAAGAACAATCAGACAGTAAGTCTGTAGTCAAAAGCTGACCTGCCTCCACTCTAAGTACAACCCAGAAAGATTTAGGGATAAGTTTTGCAAAAACTTTAAAGGAACAACAATGATTTCATATATATATATAATTGGTGTCATATATACATATATAGGTGTATATACATATACGTGTATATAATACCAATGATTTCAATGAAACAGAATGGCCAAGTATGGTGACACCTACCAATAATTCCAGTATTGGGAAGGTAGAATGTGGTGGTTTGAATAGGTATTGGCCCCAGAGACTCATGTGTTTGGATGCTTGACCCATAGGAATAGGTGTTGTTGGAATAGATGTGGCTTTGTTGGAATAGGTGTGGCCTTCTTGGAGCAAGTGTGTCACTGTGGAGGACAGCTTTGAGGTCTTATATACTCAAGCTACGCCCAGTGTGATACACAGTCTCTTTCTGCTGCCTGTGGATCAAGATGTTGAACTCTTAGGTCCTTCTCCAGCACCATGTCTGCCTGCATACTGCCATGCTTCTCACCATGATAATGGACTAAAGCTCTGAAACTGTAAGCCAGCCTCCATGAAATGTTTTCCTTTATAAGAGTTGCCATGGTCATGGTGTCTCTTCACAGCAATAAAGCCCCTAACTAAGACTAACTATATTCTCCTCTCTGTATTTGTAATCAGAATATCTAATATAATTAACTGCATTAAAACACTCAAGACAGGAGCTGGAGAGACACCCCAGTGGTTGAGAGCCCTTCCTGCTCTTTCAAAGGATTCAAGTTCAGTTCCCAGTTGCCATTTGGGCAGCTCACAATTTCCTGTAACTCTAATTCCAAGGGATCCAATTCCCTCTTCTGGCACCCAAAGAAGTGTATACACATGGCATGCATTCACAAAGACACAAAATATAGTAAAAGTTAATTTTTTAAATATAAAGACAGCTTACATATGAACATTCGAACTAATAATGTAGCTAGGTTATTAAGCCTTTAAAGTATTTTTTTTCTGTTTTGGTTTTTCAAGACAGGGTTTCTCTGTGTAGCCCTGGCTGTCCTGGAACTCACTCTGTAGACCAGGCTAGTCTCAAACTCAGAGATCCACCTGTTTCTGCCTCCCAAGTACTGGGATTAAAGGCATGCACCACTACTGCCCAGCTCCTTTACAATATTATTAGTAAGAATTCATAACTTCATTCTAATGATAAGAGAGGTCAGAAAAACTCAGACTGAAGGATATCCTATGAAACAATCGTCCTGGCCCTTCTCAATACGTTAAACTCATGAGAGACAAAGACTGAGACACTATTACAGAGTGAATATGGGAAGATGAAAACCAAGTACAACATGAGGTTCTGGATGTGATCCCAGGCCAGAGTGATGTCAGCAAAAACACTGTGCAAAATGTAAAGAGTCTGGAAGTTAAGCATATTGGGCCAGGTGTTGTGGTGCATGCCTGTAATCCCTGCACTAAAGGAACTGAGACAGAAGGATTTGAGGTCAGCCTCAGCTACATAACAAGACTCTGTCTGAAAAATATCACCCTGGAATGATGATGATGATGATGATGATGATGATGATGATGATAATAATAATAATAATAATAAATGAATAAATGTGTTGTATCTGCTCTGAAACCAATAAATTACATCCTGACAGAACAACGGTCCTGAAAACTGACAAAATTCTTAACTCAACTTGACAAGTGAACTTGAAACACATATAGAGGACAAAAAAAACTGACCAGCACCTTACAAAGAAAAACAGAGGGAAACCTGATGCCTGTGAATCCTGCCATTTGCTCATTAAGTCAAGAATGTATTAGTGAAGCACGGGCCAAGAGACCAGTGCTGTGAAATAAATGGTGCCTCCCCAAACCGTCATACCGGAGTTCTGACCCCAGTGTGGCAGAGCCTTCAGGCTATAATTAAGGTTAGATGATGAGGCCCCAGGGAGGGGCCCTAATTCAATGGACTTATTAGAAGAGGAAGAAAGAAAAATGTCAGGCCCCTTGTAATGACAGAAAGTGGAAGCCTGCAACCAGGAGCGAGACCTCACCAGGGGCCAGTCGTCCTGGGACATTGACCTAAGACTTACTTGGTCTCCGAAAGTTTCTACTGCCTAAGTCACCTGGTCTGATTAGCAGACCAAGCTAATCAATAAAAACAGAATAAACAAGTCAGAAACAGATTTACACACTTGTAAAGGAGTGGCAGCACATGTACGTCACCAGAAAAACACCTGACTATGGAATTCAAACCTGAGAGCACTGGCTACTCACTTGGAAAGATCACATTGGAGTCCTTAACTCACAGCTGATCAAAACCAAACTCGAGGCAGGTTAAAACCAAAATGGTTTTCTCAAACTTTAAAACCTTTACAACTTTTATAAGAAAATACACCAGAGTGTCTTCAAGAACAGCATTTTCTCTTAAGACAAAAGCACAAACCGTAGATTTTTAAAAAAAAAAAATTGATGAATTTGATCAAATTAAAAAATGAGAAGCTGTGAGTTAGATACACTGTGACAGTACAAGCCTCAGATGAGGAAGGGGTATTTGTTCACAGTGTAATTGAAGGCTCTAACAAGCCTCTGCGACCACTAAGAGACATCAAAATGGAAAATGAACAGAAGGTACAAACAGATCACTCACAGAAGAGGAATTCCAAGTAGTAGGCAGACAGACAGACTTTCATAACATGAATATGAAATGTTCCCCTGCGGGCTTGTGTGAATAAATTATTGGTCCTCAGCTTCTGGCCCTATCTTGGGGAGGCAATGGGCCCTTTGGTGTGGAAGCATGACTAGATAAGGTAGGGACAGGCCTTTAAGAATTGTAGCCTGGCCTCCTTCTCTCCTAAGCTCTATACTGCCTGGTTGGTGTGATTTGACTAGTCACCTCACCTTCCTGCTGCTGGAGACAAGAGTTGGTCCTGACTCCATGCCATCCCTGCTATAATGGACTGTACCTTCTACACTGTGATCTCAGGTCAATCCTTCCTCCCAAGTTGCTTCTGTCTTGTCAAGTATTTGGTCACAGTAACAAAGAGACAGAGCTAGATAGATGATTGATGATAGATAGATAGATAGATAGATAGATAGATAGATAGATAGACAGGTAGATAAGAGATAGATGATAGATTATAAATATGTGTATGGTGGTAGGTGATAGAGAAATGATATAGATATAGATAGATAGATGACAGATAGATAATAGATATACCAAAAAGATATACAGTAGAAGTTAGGTAAATTATGTAGATTATAAATAGGAAATAGATGATGGATGGATGAAAACATACATGATAGAGTACCAATAGGTGATAGAGATGGATAGCTTATAGATAGATTACAAACTGATTGATAGATACACCAGGTAGATATTAAATGATAGATAAATGGTACATATTATGAATAGAAAATAGACAAGTGATAAATACATTGATGATAGAAAACTAGTAGGTGATAGATGGATAAATGATAGACAAGAAAATATAGATGATAAATACAAAGGCAAGTGAAAAATGGATAGATCAATCAATAGATGATGATGACAGATTGATAAATAAGCAAGAGATAGACAAATCATGGGCTAATACCTATATATGAATGAAAACACAACCAGCTGTGCTAGAAACAGGTAAATGCTTCCTCCTCCTCCTCCTCCTCCTCCTCCTCCTCCTCCTCCTCCTCCTCCTCTTCTTCTCCTTCTCCTTCTCCTTCTCCTTCTCCTTCTCCTTCTCCTTCTCCTTCTCCTTCTTCTCCTTCTTCTTCCTCTTCATCTTCATCTTCTATGGTTTTTTTGAGACAGGGTTTCTCTGTGTAACCCTGGCTATCCAGGAACTCACTCTGTAGACCAGGCTGGCCTTGAACTCACAGAGATCTCCTGAGTGCTGGGATTAAAGGTGTGCACCACCACCACCCAGCTCAGGTAAATGCATCTTAAAGCAATGAGACTGAGTTACTACTTTTTCTATTAAAAATGAAAGGATCCAGTGATTCTATGTGTCGGCAAAGTGTGGGGAACCAGGCACTGAGTTACTGAATCATATGGTTGGTGGGAGTGTGATTTAACGCAGCTCCCTACCCTCCTAAGTAGCATCCTTCAGAATCTCGGACCGATGGAGACACACATGACCTGGAAGTCAGTTATGCTCATACAGATAGATCCTAAATCTTCAGGAAATCACACAGTTGTGCAAGAGGAGACACACCAGGAATGCTGATTTTATATTAAAATGTAAAACATCTAAATATTCAGCAATAGTGATGAAAATGCAGAAATTAGCACTACACCTTAATACCAGTAAATTTCAAAAGCATACAGGTAGTGATGTGAGATACAGACTCACATGCAGAGACCTGAAGGATCGAGGAAGAATCCAGAACAGTGAGAAAGGGTAAAAGGTGGGGAGAGAGATAAAAGACAATGCTCTATGACCCACTCACATTTACTATCTCACCTTATAAGTCACAAGCAGGTGCCACTAATGTGAAGGGACATGCTCACACATAACTTGTCTGCGGCTCTCTGAATTTTCTATGTGCCTGAAATAGTTTACAATTTTAAAAAATATAAATTTGATTCCTACCTGATCTGAGTAGGCTGGAAAACAAGTTTTGGTAAAATAACATGAAAAGCAATCTGCCTGTCATGATTATTCACACTGCCTGATGCCTCTCCCCTTTTTTCATAGCCTGAGACAACAAAGAAGTAGATTGTGATACTCAGGGTTGCACTAAAGCTCTGAGAAGAATGTGAATAAAATCTGTGTAAGAGGGAGGCAATAACGAATGGTCAACTTAACTTGTACCTACAGAGGCTGCCAACCAGGTGTCCCTGCCCTTGTTAAACAAGAGTGGCGGCCCAGCTACTCTGGAAGAAGGAACTTCCAGAAGTGGATCAAAGGCAAGACAATAAATGCACTGCTCCCTAGAGAAATTGGGAATACTCTGTCAGCAAAACACAATGGACACAGGAAATGACAAGAGACCCGGGAGATTAAAAGAGGGACTTGCAGAGCTAACACATGGCAGTTAAAACACCCCAAGGGAACAAAGAAATGAGGTCTTGCAAGAAAGAGAATAGACAGCCTTGAGCAGTGACACTGGAAAGGGAGTTTAGACGCGGAGAATCAAAAGCTACATGAAAGAGACTCCAAAGTTGAGCCAGCACACACGCCACTGTGCCCCAAAGTATGTCCTCTATTTTTGCCATTCTACTGTGCCCCAAAATATATGTCTCATACCAATTGGCAATTATTCTTAAAACCAAGTTATTTTATAATTTGAGAAGCTTTTTTATTTCTCTCTATACCCAAGCAAAATTCAGCAGAGAGTTTAGAAAATGATAGGTAAATGATGGCTGCAATAATCATTATCGCTGGTGCCACAAGGAAAGATGGGACCACATAGTCCTCATGTGCACCCAGAGAAATAATGTTATCAGCCTCTGTGGTGTCAAGGGAGAGAATGGAGGTACAGGGTTGAAGTAATCTGCCCGAGTTCTGCTGTCTCTCCATTGAGTACATAGGGAATAAGGGAGTGATCAACTACATTTTTAGCCCTGTTTGGTCCCAAATGACTTCTAGCTCTTATTGAGGATGTGGGATGATGATGTTCAAAATCAGATATAAAAAGTCTGGTTGGTATCTTTACCAAGCGAATACAATTACATAATATTCTGAACCCTTGATCTTGGTTTTCAACTCAATACCATGTTATTTTCGTCAGGTCCAAAAGAAACCAGGGACAAATGGTCTATCTATGACACCTGTTACATTACCAAAGCACAGACTGGCTTCCAGGCTCACCAAGTTCCTGGGGCTCCTCTCAGCCCTTCTAACCCTGCATCCTAAACCTCTCCAGCTCAGGAAATTCCCTTCCCACAGCTTCTCATTCCTACATAACCCTGCCATTTCATCCATGCGCCCTCTTGATCTTCTCTCCTCTTTGCTCTCTCCCTCTCCCTCTCTCTCCTTCCTCTCTCGATCTCCTCTCCCCGCTCCCTTCTCCTCTCAAAGCCCAGTTCAGTCTACTGGTCAGACTGAGTTATAAGGGGTATGACATAAACGCAGAGTTTATCATGGGAATGGGGCAGATTTCCAGGAGTCAGGGTGCTTCCTCTTTCCCTCCCTAATTTGGGCATGCTCAAATCCTTCTCAGCATTGGTGGGTGTGTTCTTATTCCTATATTGATATTATAATGAGCCTGGGTTCATCTGGTATGTCAACATGGCATCTAGACTAGATAGATCTGGTCTGGAACATCACCACCCCCCCTCCCTTAACTGGGTGGTTGGGAATACTAACTAACTTAATAACTAGCACCCAAGGACTGTGATTTCCAGAGTCCAGGGTTTAACCTTTGCCATACAACTGACAGGACAGCTGGTCATCGGTTGTTTCAGGGTTCAGTCTGCTGACATTCAGTCTCATGTTCCTGGTTTTAAATTGAGAGTCATGTGACTTCACCAAAACCTCTATCATCCATCTTACCCACCCTTTTACTTTGCAGCTTCAGACATGGGATCAGATAATTCCCTCTTACCAGAAGCAAAGGAAAGTGTTGTCCAAACCCACAGGAAGCCAGCCACAGAGCCTGATGGAGTGCGATCCCCAAGCCTAGCCAGAGGACAGCCTGAAACCAGGGAAGGGGAAAGATCCTTTGCCGGTCATCTGTTTCCCTGATGGCAGGGAAGTGAGCAGAGACAAGCAATAGGGATCAGGAGAGAAGCCAATTGTGTGTCTTGGAGGCCACTCCCCAACTCCCATCCCCACCCTCCTCACCCCCAACTCCACCCCAGCTCCTAAACACACACAAACACACATGCATGCGCGCGCGCACGCACGCGCACACACACACACACACACACACACACACACACACACACACCCTCAGCTCACCCAACCCAGGGTGGGGCATGGACAATGCAGCGAGCTCCTGGTGGCTGATACTTAGAGTCAGGGAAAGGACATGGTAGTGTAAGTTCTGTCAGATTCAAGGAAGAATCTCATCCTGTTCAGTCATCTCACTTATCGGGGATAGCTGTACAAGGCCACAGGGACTATGAGTGGCTCTCAGGACCAGGATCTACTCTTGACAGGAAACCCAGGAGAAATAGGATCCAATGTCCAGTTAATGGGTAAACAGGACAGACGGCATGTTTCTGAGCTCCGAGCCCAAGGCCAAGGCCATGCCCAGGAAAGCAGAGATTGCCTCTGGAAGTCCTTCTAGGATCCTCTGCACTGACCTAACCTTTCCTGTCCACTGCCTGTAACCAGAGAGTGAGAACAGAAGGAGGAAAGCCCAGCTGAAAGGGGACTCACCAGCAGGCCAGGGCACCTGGCCTCATCTCATAACATCCAGTCTCTGAGATGCCCATTGTTTATTCAGAGCACCTGCCCAAAACCCACAGAGGAAGGACATCTGTTGAGAGGAACGTTCATAAAGGAATAACTGTCTGGGTCAAGCTAGGGCGGGGTGGGAGGTGGAGAGGAGGAAGAAGAAAGGATCTGCTCCCCAAGATCACTTCCGGGACTTGAGGACAACAGCCACGCCCTGAGCTTCTCCCTCAAAATTAGACTTTCTTCTTTAATTCACCTTTCGGGTGAATGACTTGGAAAGAGAAGACAAAATCTGAAGGTAACAGAAAGCAGACCTCTGCACAATCATTCCTCAAGACATACACGATCTCTTTGAAGACAAATTTTCGTATTACTCAAACTATTCTTTTAGAGAAGAAACCCTGAAAACGATGGGGCAGATACAGGGAGCACGCACAAGACTGGATGGATGATTGGCAGGCAGGCAAACAGGCAGGTTTTTTCGTTGATGTTGTTGCTGTTTTCAGATCTGAAGATCGAGCTGGGGCCTCCCACATGCCAGGACGACTCTACCACTAAGCTATATTCCTTGCCCAAGGCTTTAATTTAACTGAAAAGCTTCATTATACAAGAAAGGACAAGCCGGGTGATGGTGGCAATGGTGGTAGCGGTGGTGGCGCACGCCTTTAATCCCAACACTTGGGAGGCAAAGCCAGGTGGATCTCTGTGAGTTTGAGGCCAGCCTGGGCTACAGAGCGAGATCCAGGACAGCCAGGACTACACAGAGAACCCCTGTATCGGGAAAAAAGAAGGAGGAGGAGGAGGAAAAAAGAAAGGAAGGAAGGAAGGGAGAGAGAGAGAGAGAGAGAGAGAGAGAGAGAGAGAGAGAGAGAGAAGAAAAGAATGGGCATATAAGCATGTATATAACTCAGCCATGCAACTAAGAATTCCCTACATTCATAAAATGGACAAGAGCAGCCACTGGGTACCCCAGCACTGACTGGAGCAAGACCTTTTCCCAGATCCCACCTCATTCAAACCTCTCCCACATCCCTTTGGCCCAGCGCAGAAATAGTAAATGAGAGAGACACAAACATAGGAGGCAATGCTATATGCACATAACAAAGAATTTTAAGTTTGTTGAGCAAATAGAAAAGTGAAAAAGAAATTTACCACAGATTTCTTCTGATTTAGTTTCCATTATTTGGAAGGTGACTCTGTTCCCCTAAAATTAGAAACCTGTGAACTGAAATGGGATGAGGGGGCAGGGGAGTCCCCCAAATGCTGTATTTTCTGTATGTTTACCCTTGGTGGGTGCACACACTCATCATCATCATCATCATAGCACAGCTTTCCCCTAACCACCACCACCCCCAACCAAAAAGAAAATGTTGATTACCAAGCTCAAGGCACTCCCGGGATTTAGAAATGACCAGAAGAGCCGTCCCCAGGAAGTCAGCCCCTGGCTGTCACCCCTGGCTGAGAAGATGGCTTTTTCCTTTCTTGTTCTCAGCCCTGGGCCCACACACTGCAGGAGCTGCTGCGGCAGGATGCTTCCGAGTTGGTTTTAGAATTTGATTTTGATTGATGTTATTTTCTCTAGCTCGGGCTGTTCTTTTGAATCATGTGCTGTGTGCATATGATGCGTAGCCCTCATTTATGTGTGTGCTGTAACCCACCCAGAAACACAACTTCCTTCAATGTGGTGTGCATACAAGTCTCCGTCAGTGAACCCAGGCTCACACCAAGCTCTGTGACATCTCTGCCTTAATTTTACAGGAAGAAGGAACACAAGGGTGCCAGCCTGCCCTGCGGTCCCCAGTCCCCTCGCCCTGAGACCCCGGCAGTCCCTTACCTTCGTCTGGCTAGAGCCGAGGCGGGGGTAGGGCCAGGGCTCAGGCGGCCCGCAGGCGCTGTCCAGGCCGGGGCCGTCTCTGGCTGGGCAGGCATTTGCAGGTGGGAGGAGCGCGCGGCAATGCGCTCAGGGACTGTGATAGGTGCGCAGTGGCGGGAGGAGGCGCACTTGACTCGCACAGCGCAGCGGCGGGTCAGTCAGTGCCTGGGCCCCAGGACCACAGACCTGCTAGCTGCGCAGCAGAGAAGCAGCAGAACTGTCTACGAAGGTCCCGCCTCCCGAGTGCGCTGGCCAGAGCATCTTCCCTGGCACCAGCAATTGCGCAGATCCTCTGCGGGGCCGCTGCTGGCTCTGCGCCCTGGCCCTCCCAGGGGACAATCTCGAAGTTAACTTTGAATTTACTCCGGTGCAAGCCAAGCTTTGGGGTCCCGTGTTTCCCAGGCCCCAGAGGCCTCCAAAGACCACGATGCTCCCTTGCCGAGAGAGACAAGGGGGGGGGGAGGGACGACACAGAAAGAGGAACCTCGTGGGGAGATGTGCCTGCAACCTAATCACTGGGGCAATGAAGATACAATCATTTTCCCCGTTTTGCAGATGCAGAAATCGAGGCACAGGAGAGTTAAGAGGTTGGTGCTGAGTAATGCACTCTGGCACAGGCTGAGTGGAAATAGAATACAAATGTGTTGGTGGAAGAGAGGGAAAGAAACTAGCTGGGAGAGCAGAAGACACCAGACCCTTCTCTGGCCTGAAAAATGTTCATTTATTTATGGGCCCTTATGTACAAATCTGCACAATATTTTTACCAATTGAACACTGCTCTAATTCTTTAACCTGAATCACACAGTAAAAATCTTTGGGAAGCTCTGAAGATGCCCAGTGTACAGCTCCCAACCCAAACCAGTGGGTGTCGCTTTTTTTTCCCCCCCTTAAAGTCCTGTCTTTAGTGGTCTCAGAACAATGCAGGTCCTTGTTTGCCTACAGTTAGAATGCCATTGTTTTTACACAAAGACAAATGGGCTCCTGGGCTAGGGACTTGGAGCAAAATTTTAGGATGACTGGAGTTCACAGCCAGAATGATATGAAATCCTTTCAGAGAAGGGGAGGTGGGGGTCTGTGGGTTGTGGGGACTGCAGTCTCTGTGGGAGAGGAAAGGAGTTCAGTGAAGCACCGCCATCACCCACAGTTATTAAACTCCCACGCTATTCTGTGCAGGGCTTCGTGCCGAAGCTCAGTTTCCTGGGGTAACCAGGGCCTGGTGTACAACAAGCAGAACCAGGTTGTATGGAGCCTCCTGCAGCCCGGGGGGATACTAAACCACCCACAGTGTGAAGGACTGCAGCCGCTACCCTCCACACCTGGTCTCTCTGTCCTGACCCTCCCTGACCTCAGGGCAGTCCCTCTCTCCACCTATCTCTTAGCTTCTCAGCCAAGGTCACCTCGGCTCTGACAGTTCATGCAACTGAGGGATGTGACCAGAGGCAGGAGTGTTTCTTTGTTTCTGGGTTTGCTTAGCTTACAAAATGGTGGGTTCGATTATGACATTACATTACATTGTCCTTTGCTGAGATTCTTTCTGGTGTGGAGTGATGGGACTGGGGGTCCCCTCTGAGGGTGCAGCCTGGGTTGCAGGGGTGAAATCCTGTCCTGGGCAGAGTTGTGGCTGAGATCTGGAGGATGAGACACCTGGAGGATAAGGAGAGATCATTCCAGGTAGAGGGGCCGGCCAGATTCAAACCTGCAATGGGAACATACCTGCCTGGGACTCCGTATTCCTGTGTGGGAAATGGGCTAAAGCAGATGGCAGGTGAGGTAGGTTCATGTGTTTAAATTGCTGGGCCCAGGGAAGCCCACTGGGAAATGAGCTAGGCTTGGCCTTGGGCCTTGGAGGTGTCTGTTAAGAGGGGAGATGCTCCTGACCAAAGTTCAGAGACTAAAGTTCTGACACTGTTCTAGACGGTGAGTCTGCTGTTTCCTGTCATGGGGGTGGTTTTGTTATCTGTGAGCTATACCTCTTCTCTGTATGTCCTTAATATGTTCCCAGTCACCATCCAAACCCTCTGCAGAGCCTAGTACCAGACTACCACTCAAAACATCCATCCTTTGGGGACCACAGTGACCCCAAAACAGCACACCCCTACCTCAGCTGGAGTGACTGTTGTTAGGTCTAACCATTCTTTGTTGTGGTAAGGTGTTTGGCAGTGTCCCTGGTATCCATCAACTCCTGCCAGCATCAAGTACACGTGAGCGTGTGCACACACGTGTGACACCCAATAATGTCTCTGGCTCAGCAAATGTCCCATGGAGAGAAAAATTGTCTACAACTGAGAACTACTAACTCCAGTAGAAACAGTAGGACCCAGCCTGGCATGTGGAAGATGAGCAAGCTGGACCAGTTAACACGATGAGGAGCAGATGTCGTCTGGTGTCTGTGGTGTAGCAGCTGGGGATGGTGAAAGTGGTGAGTTCTTTCACAGTGTGGGTAGCACTGAAAGGAACAGACCAATACCTTCTTCCAGGGCTGACCTACCTGGCTTGGTCGTGGGACACAGGGGAAGTGTTGCTCGCCTGTCTCTCACTCTTTTCAGAGTGCCTCAAGCAATTGCCAGCAAGCTATCCCTGGCTCCTGAGCCAAGTACCTGGGGAGGGGCAGTCTCTGGCTCAAAGATCCAGAGACTTTCTGTGAGATTCTGTGAGGCCTGGAAGATGGTTCTCCCAGGGAAGCCACTATCTACAACGACTCTGCTGGGAAGGTTTTTCAGACCCACAGCAGTTTTCTGGACCATTAAACATAGCTGCATAGTGGAACAGGAGGAGGGTCATTGGGACTGAGAGTTGGTGGGTAAATTGGCTGCAGCTCAGAGTTTGAGCACCGGGTGCTGAGTACCATGGACAGTGAGGCCTCTGCCCCAGGGCCCTTGTGATCTGCATTCCTGTACCACCAGGGGACACTCTGCCTCTGTGCGCCAGGCTGTCCTTTCCCTACCTGGGCGGGGGCCTTCAGCAGGGCGGCAGAGTAGAATAGGGTTTTATACCCTCCCTTTGGCACATGTCAGTTGCAACCTGCCCCTATCCATGGCAGAGAGTTAAGGCTGAGGCCAGTAGTGTCATCCATACTGGCATGTGAGTAGCCGCTATTCCTGTAAGCAGGTGGATCTCATTGCCCAGGTGATGGAGTCCACCCTCTGGAAGGCTGAACAGACCACACTGGAGAAAAGGAGGGTTGGGTTAGCGAAGGAAGGCTGCCTTTGGAGGCCTTTGGTGACCTCTGAAGTGTAGAACCTGACAGCCACCACAGGGAGAGGATGGGTCTCTGGATGTGGAGTGCCCTCCCAGAGGCTCATGCCTTAAAGACTTGTTGGAGAAGCAATGGGATCCCAGGGACTCTGGCCTCATAAGTGGTTTTAGTGCCTTGGTGGATTTGTCACTTGATGGGAGACAGTTCAGGGTAGAGGGCGAAACACAGCTGAAGGAAATGGATTACTGGCGGTGTGTCCTGGGAAGTGTGTGTGCACGCGCATGCATGCCTGTGTGTGCGTGCGTGCGTGCGTGCATGTGTGCGTGAGTTGAGAGGTTCCTGATAGGCAGTGGATAGGGAGAAGGGTCTCTGATAGATAATAAAATTGACAAACTCAGCCTCTTCCTCCCTCTTCTCACCTGAAACAAAGGCTGGGTGGGCTTTTTCTCCTGCCAGCAGGGCCCCTCCGTCAGCCAACCAGGACATGTTTACCTCAAGTGTGGGCCTGTCTTCGTTCAAATTGACCAGCCCTAAGTTAGGGCGAGAAGAAACCAGATGTAGGGCTTCCAAGTACTCCCTCTGCTTCACAGAGGGACTTTTTCTGTAAAAGCTTGTCTTTGTCTGCTGGTTCTGGAATTTTCCCTAATGCTCCGTGTTGTGTTCAAGATTTTTTTTTTCCTCTTCCTTCTTTAGCTGGCAGAGAAAATGAACTCTAGCAGGATTACTAGAAGGTAATGTGTGTGTGTGTGTTACACATATTTGTGTACATGTGCACCCACCCACATATGCCCAGATGCACATGCCAGAGGTCAGTGTCTGGTGTCTTCCTCAGCCTCTCTCCACCTTATTTTTTAAGACAGGGTCTCTCATTGACTCTGAAGCTTACCATTTTGGCTAGGCTGGGTGGCCAGCAAGTCCAAAATCCTCCTGTTTCCACCCCGACAGCAGCACAATCACAGCTACAGTCAAACTCCTCCGCGGCTGAGTACTCAGGATCTAAACTCAGTCCCCACACTGTGCAGCAAGCATCTTCCCGGCTGGTTGTGTGTCAAAATGACACAAGCTAGATTCATCGGAGTGGAAGGAGCCTCAGTTGACGAAATGCCTCCATGAGATCTAGCTGTAAGGCATTTTTCTTAATTAGTGATTCATGGGGGAGGGCCCAGCCCACTGTGGGTGGCGCCATCCCTGGGCTGGTGGTCCTGGGTTCGATAAGAAAGCAGGCTGAGCAAGCCATAGGAAGCAAGTCAGTAAGCAGCACCCCTCCATGGCCTCTGCCTCAGCTCCTGCCTCCAGGGTCCTGCCCTGTTTGAGTTCCTGTCCTGACTTCCTTCAATAATGAACAGCAATGCTGAAGTGTAAGCCAAATAAACCCTTTCCTCCCCAGCTTTCTTTTTGGTCGTGGTGTCTCCTTGCAGCAGTAGAAACCCTAACAAAGACACCTACCGAGCCATCTCCCAAGCCCTTTGTCTCTGGCCACTTGCTCTCCATCTGCGTCCGGATGTGAAGTGAGCAGTCTCTGCATGCAGTCCTGCCTCACGGTGCCCTCCCTCACTTCACAGGATCCAACCGACCACTCAGATAAACCCTACCTCCCTAACAACTAGTTTCAGATATTTGTCATAAGAACAAGAGGGTAACTAACAAACACTAACAAATATGGAGCATATTGGCTCACATCAGTGCACTTTCCAGTTTGTATTTAAATATGTTATTTATTTAACACTTAGGGTCTCTTTCTGATTTCCTGTTGCTGTGGTAAACACCTTGACAAAATCAACCTAGGGAGGAAGGGTTTACTGGACTCAGAATTCCAGGTTAAGGTCCATCTCCACAGGGAAGTCCACGCGGCGGTGAGGCCAGGAGTTAGCCCCTCCCAGGCAGTCAGGATGGGGCCCCCAATGGCTCTACAGGTTTTAACTGGCAAGCTGACTGCTTAGTGAAAATAGCCGAAGACATCCTGGTTCCTAACTCATTGCCTCAGCAGGAACTTGAAGCAGCTTGCCACGTCACATCCTCAATCAAGAGCACATACACACACACACACACACACACACACACACACACACACACACACAAAATCAATGTGATTTTTTAAACAGTGGAAAAAGGAAGCTGAGTGTGCACACATAAATCTATTGCTCCCTGCTCTTCACTGTGGATGTGATGTGACCTGCTGCTTTCAGTTTCTGACACTTTGATTTCCCACGATGACAAACTATAACTTGGAACTGTAAACCAAATAAACCCTCTCTCCATTAAGTCGCTTTCCTCAGGGTATTTTGTCACAGCAATGGGAACAGAAAGGACCATGTGAGCACTCAGACAAGTGGTGCAAGGATAGACAAAGCAGTGAAGTACCGGATGCGTTTAAAATTGAGCAGATGAGTAGAGCCAGCACAGAGCCGAGAATGCGGGAAGCATTCCACGTACTACGTGCTCCGATTGTCATCTTCAGTGCTCATCATTTCATCTTTTGCTTTTAGGACAAAGGGTCCTTTGCTAAGAAAGTTGTCCAACACAAAGATGACACCACAGGTGGTAATTTGGGAGAAAGGAGGACCGCAGGACCTCTCTCTTCCTGAGTACAAGCAAACAGAAGACACGTCCCATTGGTCCTTTCTCTATCTCCTGCAGAAGGGAAGATGAAAACAATGTGGACAGGACTGGGGAGGTTCAGTGGGTAAAGTACTTGCTTCATAGCATCCCAAGTTCAGATCCTCAGCATCTTTGTAAAACGCTGGGTGTCATGGCACTGGGGAGCCACAGACAGGCAGATCCCTGAAGCTCATTGGCTGGCCAGCCTCACTGACTTAATGCGCTCCAGGTTCACTGAGAGAACTTCTCTCACAAAATAAGGTGGGAAGTAGCTGAGGAAGGCATCCAACATCAACATCCCTCAGGCCTCTACATACATGAGCACACAAGAGCTGGCAAACCCACACACATGTAAATGTGCACCTAGCCAAGCATGTACATCACACACACACACACACACACACACACACACACACACACACACACACTAAGAACTTTCTCCCTGACACTAATGGCACATGCACATTCAGAGAACCAGAGCTTGGAGAGATGAGACAGCTCTAGCTGTCAATTAGATCCAAGGATTGCCTGGACTTTCTATAGAACTATCTAGAAGCAGAGTTGAACAGCTGATAGCTGGAGCAATTAAGAAAAAGCATCATTCCAAAATAACAAGCCATTCCTTTGATGATACAGCAGCCTTTATGCCTATCAAGTTACCCTGTCACATTAAAAGCCACCTCCTTATCTCAGCCTCTCCCAATACATCTGCCACCCTCTCCAGAAAGTCTTTCTTATCAGAAAAGCCAGCTGCGACCACTGGGCGAGCTGGTGACACATGGGAATCAGGTCCATGTTCAGAGAGACAAGGAGGTTTTTGGTGATTCTGCAAACAGCCACGAAAGAGATGAGACCTGCGGCCATTTGCACTAGAGGACACTTGTCTGAGATGTTCCAGTTCTTTGTTGGCCTCATACGCTGATCTACTTTTTAACGATAAGGACTTGAGTCTGAACCCCAGAACTCCCATTTTCTTTTAAAAAACAAACATGGTAAATACATGCTTGTGACACCATTCCTGGGGGTGGGGGTTGCCAAGACAGGTGGATTTTTGAGGCTCACTAGACAGCCTACCCTACTTGGCAAGCTCCAGGCCAGTGAGAGGCCCTCTCAAAACTTAAGGAAGGTAGCTTAGCTCCTGAGAAACAACCCAAGAAGTTGCCACAACCTCTAGACATGTGTCCACATATATGCACAAGCGCACACACACACACACACACACACGTACATAAGCACATACACATACTCACATGATAGATAGCCTTTCTTCCTCAGGAACACAGAGTAGCAGGAAGAAGAGCAGAGTGGCAGCCAGCAGCCTTCCCAGTGCAGGACCAGGATTCACACAGGGATAGCTCAGCACAGGATGGCAGGCACTGGAGAACTCCAACCTTCCAGCTCAGCAGGACTTGATCCACTGCTGTTTAAAGGTCAGACGCTCTCCTTCTTACACAATGTGTGTGGACTTGAATCATATTAGCTGAGGTGGCCTTCATTCAGCAGGTGGCAGGACACAGTGCCAGGGGTCCTGCCAGAGGAGCAGCAGGTGGAAGTTGACTCAGGTGTCAGCCCACCAGGAGGCAAAATCCTGATGGGTGAACTTTGGATAGGTAATGCCCTGAGACCACAGACTCCAGAATGCCTTTTGCTTCTGTTGTGCCTTTTCATGTTTGCCCCTGCCATCTTTCTCTGGTATCTGGCATGGTGTGAATGGGTGTGGGAGATCCCTACTGCCTGTAAAGTAGTGTGTTTATATCATGGAAACATCCCATTCTACCGGGCATTTTTATGGATTATTATGAAGATGATTTCTTCCTAAGCTGTACTGTCTAATTGATAATAATAATGTTTATTTAAATAGAGTTTTGATGAATAAAAATAAATACAAGGAAGTGTCACACAGCTAGGGCCTAGGAGTTTCACTTAAGGAGCTACAGAGATTAATGATTAAGGAAAACAATTGAGTCCCGGGAACCAGGATGGCTAGAATTCTTTTAATTTTGATATTGAAATATACATTCACAGGTTTCAGTTTCATCGTAGCTGAAACAAAGCCTTAAAATAACTTCAGGTTAGACTGAGATGTTTTGATAATAACTTTGAGATGAAAAACCCCAGAAAACAATCTGAAGTTCACAAGGACACATAGCCGAGGGATAGATTCACTAAGTTCGGGATCATAAAATAAAGCAGCTCAATTATTACTAGCTGACATACTTTCCTTGCTAGGATTGGTTGTTGATCAAAGATGATAATTCCTCATGCCCATTTCCGCCCTCAATCTCCTGATATAAAGAACTATTGATGGGTGGGTATGCACCCTAAAGATTTAAAGTAGAGCTGACTGATAGTTATTCATCTATAAAAGTTTAAGTTTTGTGATTCCTTTAAGATTCCTTATAAGATTATCTTTCAAGGTAAGTAATAAAGTGATTGATTCTTTCTTTGTAACCAATATGCAGCCTGCCAGTAAAAGAACTGGCTGAGAAAAATACCCTGACTGCCCACATTCTGTTAATCTTTAACAAATTACTTAGACATAAATGTATGTGGGTTCTTGGGATGACTTTGTTTTAATCATGGAAGGGGAATGAAAAATCTGTTCTTCCCTATATTCATTATAATCATTCACTTGAAAAATAGAATGTGCCGGGCGTTGGTGGCGCACGCCTTTAATCCCAGCACTCGGGAGGCAGAGGCAGGCGGATCTCTGTGAGTTCGAGACCAGCCTGGGCTACCAAGTGAGCTCCAGGAAAGGCGCAAAGCTACACAGAGAAACCCTGTCTCGAAAAACCAAAAAAAAAAAAAAAAAGAAAGAAAAATAGAATGTAACCAAATTATATTTTCTATATTGCCTGAAAGATTTTATTGGGGTATATAAGCTGTTGAGGAAAAATAAAGAGTCTACAGAAGAAGAATAAAGAAAAGGTCTGAAGCAAACCATCGAGAGAGTGTGTGCATGTCGTTCCCCGTACCTCCTCAGATAAAAAAGTCTTAGTACTGGATTCCCTTTGAGCCCTGTGCTGCTGGAGACTGGACCTCACAGTGGCAGAACCATGGGAAGAGGAAGCCTAGACAGCTTGTCACCTCAGTGTCCCAGGCATCTCCTGCTGCCACTTTCAAACAGTCCTTTATGGCTGGTCCACGTGGTAGGGTCCAGGGAGAGGCCTGACAAGAGGGTTCTTGTCAGCCTCTGCAAAGCTGGGATGACATGTCAACAAAAGCCTGAGTGAACAATGACGGATGATTGTCGTAAAGAACATGAGATACTGGAATGGAGAGGTCACAAAACATCACTCTGTAAAGTCAGCATACACAAATAATAAGTTTAAGGACTAAAACGCTTAAGTGAGCTTTGGAAAATCTGCCATCTCCCGCCAGAAAGCTGCGGCTTTCAAAGCACTGTTCACAGGCATCCAGCACAGTCTCTGAGAGCCCATGGCACCGAGTGGGCAGAATGTATTATTTACACGTGAAACTGAGATCCACCGGTGACTGAGCCCGTGGCCTCTTGTTACCTCTGAGTGTAAGCCTTCCATGTGTTAGTGCTGGTCACTGAGCAAGCAGCCCCTTGGGAGGAGGGGGGGAGAGAGTAGCAAGACAGGGCCCAGCCTCTGGGTTCCCTCCTCTCACTCTGCCAGGCTAGTGTCCTTGGAGTGGCTGTGTCCACCGCAAATAAATAAAAAATGCAATCGGTGAATACAAAGAACACCGTGGTGGGAAGACTGTTTTCTGTGGTTGGTCTTGTTGAGTAAAATCTGAGAAAAAGAGTTAATCAGGGGCTATTTGGAAAACATATTTAAGTGCCTTTTTAAGGCAAAAATATTAATTATTATTATTCATTACTATAGAATTGTGTCATTCATGATTCTAAGGATTGCATATTAACTCATTTCTTCCTCCCACATTCCTGTAAGGCAGATGGCATTTTGCAGATGAGAGAAATGAAGCACAGAGAGGTCACAGCATTGGCCCAGGTAAAACAGCATCATAATAACGAGGAGTGAACACTCTAATACTTTATCAGCACACCTAATTCTTCCTTAGCTGTCTTTTAAAGATTTATTTTTATCTTGTGTGCATTAGTGTTTGCCCTGCATGTGTGTTTCGTGCACCACGTACATGCAGGTGCCTGCCAGTATCAGAAGTGGGAGTCGGGTCCCCTGGAACTGGAGTTACAGGCAGTTGTGAGCGCTGGGAACTGAACCCTGGTTCTTGTGAGATCATTTAGTATTCTTAACCACTGAACCATCTCTCCAGGCCCCTTTCTTGTTTTTTATAATGATAAGTGAGTCTGACATCTCCAGTGACAGAAGACAGAGAAATCAGCCTGGGGCAGTGGGGTGGTGGAGGTTAACAGCATAGATTCATTTCAAAGGGAAAAAAAACCCTAAAGCCATAATTAACTGCTAAGTCAGAAGGCAGATGAGACGCCGTTAAAAACAGAGACAAGGAACTGATTGCCCTACTTTCTTCTGAGGTAAAATATCAAGAAACAGGATAAGTGAGAAAATTCTAATGGGAGAGTAGGGGAAAATGGAAATGGAAGATGAAGGCAGAAGACACTTGACATCGCCCCACAAGTCAGGGGATGCCCCCACTCCAGCTCCAGGGCTGCCCAAGGCTCTCCCACTTCCACGGACTCTCAACGTGACCTTAAAGGTTAGCCTGGCTTGAATGTGCTATGACGATATTTACAGTGGTCTAACCCCAGGTGTTAAAACTACAGTCAGCAAAAAGTGCGGAACAAGGGGACTGGAGAGGCGGCTCCCTAGCTAAGAGCGCTTACTGATCTTGCCAAGACTGGAGTTTAGTTCCCAGGACTCATGTGTTGGCTCACACCCGTCTACAATTCCAGCCCAGGGATCGACTGCCCTCTTCTGGCCTCTATATACACATAAAATAAAAATGCAATTTTAATGCAAAACAGCAGAGTCTTGTGTCCTGACAACCAACAGAGAATACACAGTTTTGAGGAGAGAGAGTGTGTGTGTTGTATGTGTTCACGTGTGTACACAGACATAGGTGTCTGGTACAAGTGCCCATGTGTGCACATACGTGTGGAAGCCACAAGGTGGCCCAAGGCATCCTCTTCTACAGCTCTCCACCACATATACAAAATGGTGGAGAAAAACAGGGTCTCCTCACTGAACCCAGAGCTCACTGGTTGACTCAACTGGCTGGCCAGGGAGTCGGGCATCCTCCTGCCTCTGCTCTCCCCACTACTGGGATCACAGATATGACGTCAGGCCCACGTTTTACTTGGGTGCTGGGGATCTGAACTCAGGACCTCACACTTGCTCAGCGAGCACTCTACTTACTGAGCCATCATCACCCAGCCCAAGCCAACAGTTTACATCACAGACTTTCTCAGAGCCTTGATTATGAATTGAGAATCCTAAAGAATGGCGTGAGGGGTGCAGCCTTCCCCACAATCATCTGACACTGAAACCCATTTTTCAAAGAATGTGTTATATAGACATGTTGAGGATCCCACTATGGGTAAAAGTTGTTCTAAAAATTAAACCTAGAAAATAACCACATGAATGTGTGTGGTACCTATTTCTACAGTTACCTGGGACTCTTCTTTTGGCAATTTGACCCTCAAGTTCATGAATGTGGGTGAGAGGCACCTGGTTGTGGCCTGGGGAGGCTGAGAAGTCAGAGTTTGCATACCGTTGGCTTTTCTATATTTATGGAACCAGACCACACTGCCCCTAAGTCTAGGGGATGGAAAACAACTGCTATGCTTAGAAATAGATGGGTTTTCAGAAGACAGTCATTTTATTACACTCTGATGGCCCTAGACCCATGTTCACCAAGGCATGACAGCATGCCATACCCTCAGGCAGCTCAGGAGTGGTAGCTTTGAAGCCCAACCAAGAAGCTCCAAGAGGCGCAGTGCAGGCCTATCGCTGTGACCCTGATGGTGAGATATGAAGCAATAGGACCAGGTATTCTTTTGAGAGGGGTAAGCTTGAGAGGGCTCTGTCCTCCTGGACGGAGCAGCCTGTTCATTGACTCATGGGGATGTAGCTCAAGGGACAGAGTGCTTGCCTCGCCCACACAAAGCCCTGGGTTCCATCCCCAGCACACTATAAACAAGTGTGGTGGTGCACTCCTGTAATCCTAGCACCTGGGAGGTGGAGGTTGGAGGATCAGGAGTTCAAGGTCATCTTCAGCTGCAGAGTAAGTTCAACACCAGCCTGGGACACATAAGACCCTATCTCAAAAAAAAAAAGTGAGTGAATGGATTAAGGATGATAGCAAGGTCAAATCTGCTATAAAATCCAGCTTCCTTTACATACACATCTCACCATACCATGTAATGCCCAGCCCTGCCTTGGGACTCTACAGAGTCATGCCCCATCCCCAACCCACCCCCTCAGCAGATGCTGTAGCATGAATCTTAGAGAGTCTTATTAATAAAATCAAACCCAGGGCCAGTTATTGGGGTGAAATGCTGGAAGGTCAGAGAACCAGAACAAGCCACAGCTGACTTCACCTGGCCAACTTCTCAGCTGATCTTGTTTCCTCAGATTGGAAGCCTCTGTGTCCTCATCCAGAATGGGTCTCAGCTGAACTGCTGCTAGAAGCCTGAAAGCTTAACCAGCCAAATGCCTAACCAGGCCAAATGCTGCTAGTTTCTGGTCCTCATGCCTTATATACCTTTCTGCTTTCTACCACTACTCCCTGGGATTAAAGGCTCGCTTTCTGGGATTAAAGGCGTGTGTCACCGTGCCTGGCCATTTCCAATGTGGCCTTGAACTCACAGAGATCCAGAGGGATTTCTGTCTCTGGAATGCTAGGATTAAAGGCGTGTGCTACCACTGCCTATTCTCATGTTTAATATTGTGGCTGTCCTGTTCTCTGACCCCAGATAAGTTTATTAGCATACACAATATTTTGGGGAACACAATACCACCACAAGATGCAGTCCTTGGACCACTTAGCATCAAGTGCTACAAGATGAGTGAACTCTCATTCCTTATAAGTTACCTAGTCTGTGGCATTTGGTTATATCAAAAGAAAACAACAAAGACAAGCATAAATTCCAACTCCACTCCTTTTGATAGACCCTGATCCTGGTTAACACACTGGCCCTAGTTCACAAGGCTCAGATGGTAAGATGCAGGGCCAGCCTCTCAGAATCTGCCATAATGGCAATGTGTGCTCAGCTCTCTCCCTCAAGACACACACCTCCTGCTGATGGTGTCTCCTTGGAGCCTGGGCATGATAAGGACACCTCACACAGTGGCTCTGCATCTTGGCTCTGTGGAAACTTCCACTTACATATGGCATTCCAATATCAGGCCAAAATTTCCACATAAAACCCAACAAAGCTTTAAAAAGTATTCTAGACACATAACAACAGAGTCAAGCACGGCTTCCTGGTAGCTGCCTATTCTCAGGTGGACTCTGCTGGCATTGAGCAGAGGCACAGTCCTCTAAGAGACAGCTTCCTAGCTCAGTACTAGGGGCAAAATGGACAGCTCTTTTAAGAGGCCCTGCTGCCAAACACTTAAATGGTGTTTACGAGCAGCTGGTGGCATGATACTCAGTGGCAGCATGGACCTAGAAACTTCCCAGAGTTGGGGCGGTAAACATGGCTCCCAGAGCTGGCAGTAAATGTCCCTCCACCATGTGTCTAGACTCTTGGGGAAGCAAGGGGAGGAGCCAGTACCACCACATCATAATCTAAGTTACACAGCAGGTTTTGCTCGTGTATACAGAAAAGGTTACAGATGTACAGTAAGGACAGATTCAGACAAAGAGAGCCTCAAAATGGGTCACAGTGTATTTTAAAAATATGCATAGGCTTGGGAGAAAGAATATATATATTCTTTCTATATACATATATTTATATATATACAGTCTTAGATTAAAAATATAGTTTTAAAATAAAGTCCTTAAAAATAATAAGTAATAAATAAATAAATAATAAAAAGTATAATAAGCCATGGAAAGATGGAAAGTACACAGTCTGGATACTGTATGTTATTGTGTTGGCTATAATTTTTTGACTGCTAATGAACAAATGAAAACTGCTGAGAGACATTTGATTATAAAAGCTGCTAGATTAAAACTACCTATATATTTTAAAAATATCTTGACTTCAAAATTTAAGTCAGAAGATATGTTACTTTGAGAAAGAGGTTCTGCTTTTATTTCCATGGGAAATGAGAGGCTCTGGATTCATTCTGGGTTAAGAAAAGTCAGGTTTGAGTGAGGAAGAACCCCTGAAAAATCTCCAAAGGGAGCAGACGGCCCAGGTGATCCAATGTTTCAGAGTGCCTCTGTTGCTGTTTCCTCTGAGTTCTGCATCCAGAAAGGCTTCAAGGCTGCTGGCTGAGATGATCCAATCTCACAGAATACTCCAGGACTTGACCATAATCCTAAATTTTCTTAGGGTCCCCCCAAAGATTATCAGCACCCCCAATCAGCAGGAAGTAGTCTAGAGAACTACACCCACATTCCCAAAAATACATTATGAATGTTTGTCATTGTTTGGGGGGTGGTTACAAGTAGTTATGGATAATGGTCAGGAAAAAAGCTAAACAAAGGAGATTAGATTCAAAGATCTTGTTTTGAAAAGAAAAAGGGAGGAGATAAAGAAATGATAGGATAATAGGGTAGATTATTGAATCTACTCTAATCCAAAGAATAACTATTAATCTTAAATATTTTAGTTTGGTATGGATTTTTGTATATTGATACAAATTTAAAGTTAATTTTGTTATACTGTATATATTTCTACTCTTGTTTGGGTTATTGTGCTTATGCAACTCATTTAAAAATATAATGTATAATTAAAAATATAGATTAATAGTCATCTATAATACTCAAGCTTACAGTCATTAGATATGTTTTCAAGGTCATAAACATATATTTAGATAGATAGATGTCTTCAAACCCATCAAAGGCCCACAGAATATGGCATTTAATATGTTTAATAACCTAAGGCTTTTCATGACAGTGAGACACATCTGCTCCTGGCAGCATCAATCTACTTCAGAGAAGCTGATGGGCATCAAAGAAACTCATATGGAGTTTGTTTTCTTGATGGAAAAAACTAGCCATGTGGGCAAAGAAACTGCCCTTGCCTCAGTTGCTGACAGTTACTGTAACATGAATCTTAAAAAGTCTTATTAGTTAAAAAAAAAAAAAACCCGGAGTCAGATATTGGGGTAAAAGCTAAAAGATCAGAGAAACAGAACAAGCCAGCCACATTCTTACCTCTATGAAATCCTCAGTCTAAAGAACATACGAGTTCCTGTTTCCTCTGCCCAGCTATTCTGACCACGCCTCACAGGACAAGCCAGGATCAAGCTATTCATGCATGTAATGATATATTGTGTATCCTAATAAACTTATCTGGGGATCAGAGGACAGAGCCAGCCACTAGATTAGACATAGAGGCCAGACAGTGGTGGCACACACCCTTAATCCTATCACTCGGGAGGCAGAGATCCATCTGAATCTCTTTGAGTTCAAGGCCACGCTGGAAGCAGAGTCAGGCAGTGGTGGCACACACCTTTAATCCCAGTACTGGGAAGCACACACACCTTTAATCCCAGGAAGTGATGGCTGGGCAGAGAAAGGTATATAAGGCGTGAGGAAACAAGAATAAAGCAGTTCAGCTGAGACCCTTTCAGGTGAGGACTCAGAGGCTTTCAGTCTGAGGAAACAGGATCAGCTGAGGAGTTGGCAAGATGAGGTTGGCTGTGGCTTGTTCTGCTTCTCTGATCTTTCAGCTTTCATCCTAATATCTGGCTCTGAGTTTGTTTGTTTGTTTTTTTTTTATTAAAAGACCATCTAAGATTTGAACAACACATGCATATCTTTATGCTTGACCTACTTCAAGACTTCCTGAAAACACTGGGATTGGAGCATTCTTACTGTGTAACTCTGAGTCACCCTTCGCCCTACCTCAGGTTACCTGCCCCCTTTGAATCCAAACACAGATTTAAAGTGCCTGCTACAATCCCTGCCTGGTTTTTGCACCTTAATCAGTGCTGGCTAGTTTTATGTCAACTTGACACAAGCTAGAGACATTTGAGAAAAGGGAACTTCAACTGAGAAAATGCCCCCACCAGATTGATTGAGAATGGCCTACTCACTGTGGGTGGTGCCAACTCTAGGTAGGTGGCCCTGAGTTGTGTAAGAAAGCAAATTGAACAAGCCATGAGGAACAAGCCCATAAGCAGTGTTCTGCTCAGTCCTTGCCCTGTCTTCTCTCTGAGAAGGACTTATAAGCTATAAGGTGAAATAAACCCTTTCCTTCCCAAGTTGTTTTTGGTTATGGTGTCTTATCACAGCAATAGAAACCCCAACTAAGACACTAGGTATTCCACCAAATCAACTGTGCACAGTAAGTCAGAGACCTGTCAGTCACAAGCATTCCACCAAACCAACTGTGCACAGTAAGTCAGAGACCTGTCAGTCACAAGCACAAACCAGATTTGCCCAACACACACCTACTAAAGTGTGTCAGAGGCAGAGCTGAACACTAAGATAAAAATGCATGGTACGGGAGCTGGAGAGATGGCTCAGAGGTTAAGAGCACTGGCTGTTCTTCCAAAGGTCCTGAGTTCAATTCCCAGCAACCACATGGTGGCTCACAACCATCTAATGAGATCTGGTGCCCTCTTCTGGCCTGCAAGGACACATGCAGGCACAACACTGTACATATAATAAATAAATAAATCTTTTTTAAAAATGCATGATGTATTTTGGGCTCCTTAAGGAAGAGTCATCCCACCCGAGGAGAGTAAGAGAGAGAACAGGTCAGGAGAAAGAGTAGTGTGGCACATGGGACTTCTGAGAGTGAGGTAGTGGCCAGGAGGGCAGTGCCACAGCAACTCCCACTGGTTCCCACCCAAGAGGCCAGCTGAGGAAAACACACAGACACACATAGGATAGCCAGCTACCCTCCCCATGGGCTCCATCCTACCCCTTGTCCATACACTGAGGCTTCCCCTGACAACCCACCTGGGTGTCCTCTGGACCATGACTCCTTCTTGCTCCCTCTCCACCACTATCGCCGGCCCAGGGTGAACCTGACTCATGCATGTGCACCTATGTGGTCATCATCACGCCTCACTCCACGGCCTTGGGGCTTCCCAGGCCGGCTCAGGGCTCGGCTGAACCAGGATGTACCCATCTTCACGAGGGTCACAGAGACTAATGTACTACCTGGACAGGGGAGCCAGAAACTGGAATGGAGACAAAGGCAAGTGTGTGTACCTGCCTGGCAAATGAAGTGTCAGACTCATGTGTTCCCAACCCTGAAGATTAGAAATCTGAGAGCAAGATGCCAGCAGGGGTGGGTTCTCCTGAGCCTCTGGTTAAAGGTGGACTGAGGCACAATGAAATGTCTCAGGATGTGTTTGCACAAAGATGGTCACAAGTGTTTGAGGCTCTGTGGAGGGGCACAGTTGATGCCAGTTGGTCTCATGGGTGACTTGGACCTTGCAAACACAGCAAATGCCTGTATTAACCAAAAAGAAAACTCAAAATGTTTCTAGCCAACCAGAAGCCATCAATAAACTCATACAACCTGGGACTCTCCAGAAAGAAGGGCAAAAAGAAGCTATAAAGTCTTAGCCAGTCTAACATCTCATTAACTTTACTTAGGTACATTCAGATTCAATATTAAAGTGGTGGTGGGGGGGGTACTTTGGAAGTCACATGTGTTAGCTAAGGTTGCTATTGCTGTGATGAAATGTGATGAAACACCATGACCGAAGGAAACTTGGGAAGGAAAGGGTTTATTTCACTCACACTTCCATATGACAGTCCCCAACCTCATTTCTGTCCACCACTGTTCAACCTCTGTTGCCAGTGATGCTCACCATCTACCATCACACAGCACCAACTCAATCGGGACAGGAAGCCAGAGGCAGGAGCTGATGCAGAGGCCATGGAGGGGTGCTGCTTATTGTCTTGCTCACCATGGTTTGCTCAGCCTGCTTTCTATAAAAACCCAGGACCACCAGCCCAGGGATGGCACCACCTACAACAGGCTGAACCTCCTCCGTCAGTCACTAATTAAGAAAATGCCCGGCCGGGCGGTGGTGGTGCACGCCTTTAATCCCAGCACTCAGGAGGCAGAGGCAGGCGGATCTCTGTGAGTTCGAGGCCAGCCTGGGCTACCAAGTGAGTTCCAGGAATGGCACAAAGCTACACAGAGAAACCCTATCTCGAAAAACCAAAAAAAAAAAAAAAAAAAAAAGAAAATGCCCTATTTGCTTGCCTGCCTGGAAGACTTTTGTCAACTGAGGCTCCCGCTCTGATAGCTAGCTTGTGTCAAGTCGACATAAAACAGCCCTACACCACATCTGTAGTCTTTCTGTGGCCACATGAAGAGAATTTTAAGAGGGAAAAAAAAAAACAAAAACAAGCAGTAGTGTGATCACTAGGGGAGAGCCACCTTCCACTAAAGGTCAGAGTTCATCAAGGAGTAGCATCGTACAGAGACCAAAGAGTTCAGGGAAGGATGAGGCTGACCCTGCCCAGCCATTGGAGGGAAGGACAGTTGTTTATTGAGAAGGACACAGCAGAACCACTACTGGTCAGGCAGCACCACATGAGTGAAGTACAGGAAACCTTTACAGGCTCAAGAAAAGCGTGCAATAAGGAAATGGATGGGGGACTCTATCACTATTTCATATCTATGGCTTCCATGCACTCAGATTCAACCAACCTAAATCGTACTGTTCTGAATATACAGACTTTTTTCTTGTCAATCCATAAGCCATACAGTGCAGTGTCTATTTAAATTGTATTAGCTGTGCAAACTCATCCATAGATGGCTGTGGAAGGATGTGTGTGGGTTTTATGCAAATATCACATCATCTCCTGACAGAGACTTGAGCATGCCTGGATGCTGATTCCTGCAGGGATCCTGGAGCCCTTCTGGACCCCACTCTATCATTGATAACCATGAGAACTTATTACCTTATCGTTCAGAAATCCATGTGTCCCCTGAGTCAAGACTCCCTCCCTGTCCTTGTCAGCATGACAAAGTGAGCTTCCCATGACTTAGTTCCAGTGGTCTTTGTGTGTTCTCCCAGTGCGTGGAGAGCCCTCCTAGGATTGCTAGGCTGGGTTGGAGGCTGTGAATCCGTGAGCAGAAACTCACACCCTCCCAGGATCCCTGCAGGAAGGCCCAACCTCCTGCATCCTGGTGCCTCACAGAGGCTGCTGAGCTGGGTTCTCACAGCTCATGGATAACTTTGTAACTCTGGTGGCAATCTTCATTGAGACTTTGTAACCACTCTTGAGAGCACTCAGTCAGCTGAGATTCCAGTCTTGGTTGGTGTCGCTTTTCCCTGGGCTTTGCCTTTTGTCCCTGAGGGAAAAGCCTTCTGCTGTCCCGTGTCAGGGAAAGCCGAGCTTGGAGGACTTAATGCTGCTAGCCCACCTCCTAAGGAAGTTCCTTCTATCCTCACTTGTCATCTCCTACAAACTCTCATTCAGATGGGTAGTTAGCAAGTAGAAGAAAATCAATCAGTTCTGGGGCTGGAGAGATGGCTCAGTGGTTAAGAGCACTGGCTGCTCTTCCAGAGGACACAGGCTCAGTTCCCAACATCCACATGGTGGTAAGTAACTCCAGTTCCAGGGTGTCTGATGCCCTCTTCTGACCTCATCAGGTTTCTGCACACAGATGGTACACAGACAAACACTCAAGCAAAATGCCCATTTTTTTAAATAAAAAACTAATAAATCCTATTTTCAAAGTCCCTTGTTCTAGTTCTTTTAAGCACTTAGATCAATTTTAAGCAAAAATAGAAGAATTTCCAAAGGGGAAAAAATTAATAGCTCATCTATCCATGTATTGTAAGTAAAACATTCATACTAAACCTGTAGCACTAAAAGGGAAAAAAGTTTCAGCTAGAACTAGTTGGATTTCCTTGGTCAATTATGCTTGAGGTTTTTGGATAAGAAGGCAGGCCACTAACTCACAGATGTTGACATTTTAGAGAAAGGGGAGAGAGGGATTTTTAAGAAATATTTTTATTCAGGTTGAAACATTAAAAATTAGACATTGCTTTGATTTAATAACAGTGTGAAAAGAACGCTAGCCTCAGGTTCTAGTTTATGCAACATGCAGCTTACTTCCCCAGAGAACACCTCACCGGCCTGGGCTTGTTGGATTTCTGCACCTGCTTTGCTGGTCTTACACGAACATTGTTCTCATACAAGTTAAGATTATGAAAATGTATTCAACTAAATTGAATTTTAATAACTGCCATTTCTATAAAAAGGTACTGATTCTTGCAACTTTTTCTTTATACACTCAGTTCAGACAAAATGCATTCTAATTTCTCCAGTCGCTCTCTTGACACGTGGGTTATTTATCATTTCTGAATGTTTAAAGACACCTTTCTGTCGCTGGTTTCTGTAGCAGGAATCTTAAAAGGTCTTATTATTAAGAATGAACCTGAAGCCAGTTATTGGGGTGAATGCTGGAAGATCAGAGACGCAAAACCGGCCACAGCTTCCTCACTGTGCCAATTCCTCAGCTGATCCTGTTTCCTCAGACTGGAAGCTTCTGTGTCCTCATCCAGAATGGATCTCAGCTGAACTGCTGTATAAAAGCCTAAAAGCTTAACCAGTTCCTAGTTTTCACGCCTTACATACCTTTCTGCTTTCTGCCATCACTTCCGGGATTAAAGGTGTGAGTCACCATGCCTGGCTGTTTCCAGTGTGGCTTTAAACTCACAGAGATCCGGATGGATCTCTGCCTCCCAAGTGATAGGATTAATGGTGTAAGTGCCACCATTTTCTGGCCTCTATGTCTGTTTAATGACTGTTTTGTTCTCTGACCCCAGATAAGTTTATTAGGGTGTGCAATATTTTGGGGAATACAATATCACCACATTTCCCCCTTTTATGTCTGAAATTTTAAAAAGCTTATAACTAATACAAGAAAAACTATATCCAATAAGTATATATACTATATACACTCAAGAATTATATTAACTATGTCTAGTCCATTTACATTTGACAGATTCAAAAAACTTCATTATATATATTAACAATGCCCAGTCCAGTAACATTTGATAAACTCAGACAAAAAAAAGTCATTACTTATCCTGTTTAAAACAAGTAGTTCCTTTTTTAAAGTAGATTCAATAATCTCCCTTTTTATCTTATCATATCCATACTCTATCTTTTTTCTTTTCATAATAGATTCAATAATCTACCTTTTGTCATTTTTACATCTTCCCCTTTTTCTTTATAGAGTAGATTCTATGATCTACCCATTTATCCTATTATTTCTTTATCTTTTTTTCTCAGAGTAGATTCAATGATCTACCTCATATCTATATTCTCTTTTCTTTTTTAAACAAAAACTCTGAATCTAATCTCCTTGTTCAGCTTTTTTTCTGACCATTAACAATTAACAACTTGTAACCAACCATCATAAACAATGACAATATCCATAACTCATTAAACAACCAAAAACCTCCCATCCACCTCTTGGGAATGTGGGTGTCGTTTTCTTAAAATTACTTCCTGCTTTCTAGGGGTGAAGGCATCTTTAGGGAATCCTGAAAAGAAAATTTTTGGGTTAATTGTCAAGTCCTGGGAGAGTTAGCTGTATCATTTGTCCAGTCTCTACATAATGGGAAAGTTCAGGGCTTATCTTAAGTCCTTGTTCAAGTAGTCTGTGAATCTGGATCATCTCAGCTAGCCATCTTGAAATTGTCCTGAGTAGTTTGTAGTCCAAAGCCAATCTTTCCTTGGTGTTAATCAGCTTAATGGCTTTACCATAGTCCATGTGGGATCATCTTTGTGGGATCCTGTCATCCTTTTGAAGATTTCGAAGTTGCTGTTAGGCATGGTCATGGCTCCCTGCAGAATTTTTTTTTTTTTTTTTTTTTTTTTTTTTTGTGCCTCCTCTGTGGTTTGGAGCAATCACAGTCTGATAAATGTCTGTCTCTCAGAACCATGAGTGTACTTCACTAGAAGAGAAAATCTTCACAGCAATTTCTCCCCACCATTTGTCTTGCCAAACTTTTCCAAACTGACCTTTGTCAATGCTTTCCTGTAACAGGATGGTCCTGGCAGTTCTCTGAACAAGCAGTAGTAAACCTTTTGTTCCAGGTAGCAGCATCACTGTAGTCCCCAACACAATGAGAAGCAGCCAGTAACTTGGAGCAGCAGCTGCTGCCTTCATGGTCCCACCACTGTTTGTGGCTCGTCCTGGCCCTAACTGCAGTTTCTCCTCAACAAGCCTCCTAGGCCCGCCTCAAACCCAGAATCTCCTGCCTCTGCCTCCTTCAGTAAATCCAACCAGTGTGCCACCACAACTGGCAACGTGTAGCTTGGGCCTGAGCTAGGGCCCCGCAAGGCCACCGGCAAGTAGCTTTTTCGAGAATTCATACCATGAACATTTGGTTCTGTGTTGGTCTAAGAATATAAGTTTCATCACTTTGATCATTTTCAAAGTGTTAGGAATTGTCCATCGGCCCAGCATTTGGTTTATCTTGGTCTATCTTGTACAAGCATTTGAAGCCAATGTACACACAAACCACAGCTGGAGTGTAGGATATCTTGCCCTGTCAGTGATGCCTGTCAAACCCACTGTGCCCTTGATGGCTTATTTGTTCTGTCAATTATTAAGAAAAGAACTCTGGCACGCCAGAATGTAATTAATCATGGATTCATCCATGTCACTCCCAACTCTATCACGTTCGCTCCATAGGAAGGTCAGATGCACAGGCTGTCACTCTTCTTGGTGAACCAGCCCTTGTATCATCATGTGCGCGTATATCTGCACCACATACGTACAGAAGACAGAAGATGATGTCAGATCCCCTGGGACTGGAGTTACAGATAGTTGTGAGTTGCCATGTGGCTTCGGAGAATCGAGCCCTGGTCCTCTGGAAGAGCAACAAGCACCCTCAATTTCTGAGTCATGTCTCCAGCCCCATGAAATAGATTCCTGAAGCTGGCCAAGATCTTAGGTTAGTCCTGGAAATCTATATTTTAGAATTTTTCCAGCAAAGTTGGACCAATTGGCTCATAGGTCAATATTAACCTAGCATACCATTAACAGGTTCACCCCAAATTTCTCTCTTCTACCTACACCCTTAGTGAGTTCTGGGAAACAATGATTTCATCTCTGGACTTGGGCACATCTAAGCAATCATGAAGTCACATCACACATGTGAATGGGTACGGTTCTCTAGATGTGGTCTGTCCACTCCTGACAGTGATGAGAATGAGCAAAGACACCTTCCCATCAAAATGGCCTGGCATCTCTATTGAGTCCTATTTCCCCCCACCATTCATTTATTTTTAGGGAGCCAAGAATAGAGCACACACAGACATGGGGAGAAATGACAAAACCTTAATTGTCAAAATGTGTATTTACTGTATACATCCCATATCAGTTTTTGGTAAATGTTCGTTAGCTAAGTTCTCATGGATCTCTACAATGCGTGTGTCTGCTTCCGTGACCCTTCATTCTCATAAGCAAACCTCCCACCTCTTCATCTTCGTAACAATACTGGATAGGTGTTTTCTCCTCATTACATCATCTCTTCCGGAGCAGGGAGGGAAGCTCTGAGGCTCGAAAGGCAAATGAGGCAAAGTAAAAGTTAGAAGGTTTACAAGCCCGGGTCTCGAGGTTCCGTAAGCAGAAGCAACTGCTGCCTGCAAGTCATACAGGGCATCCGGACACCACGCCCAGTTAGGCTTGGCACCTTGACCTGACTAGGGGCATCAGAGGAATGTAGAAGGGAGAGGTGCATGGCCACGTGTGCAGAAAAGCCGGATCAGGTGGGCTGTGCTTGCTCTGATAGAGCGCCCCTGCTGCCCTCAGCAACCAGGAACCTCAGCGCTTTTAAGTACAGCACAGAGGGAGGGGGTTAGCTAGTCTCAGGAGGAGGTCTCTGTAGGTGAGCTGTAAACATCCTGGAGAAGGAGGATGAAGTCGCTAATTTTTGCATACCCTGGTCAATTGTTCATAAACACTGTGCTTCCACACACCTTCAACATTCGCACACAAACCAGAGGAAGACTTGGCCATCCCTCTGAGCTTCACTCCAAGATGAAGGCTTTGTCAAGTCTGAGTCTGACCTAGGGAAGGTTCTGCCATTCCTGTGGGTCTTAGACATTGGTCCTTGACATGGCCAAGCCCATGTCAACAATGCACAATCACTCAGGACACTCAGGCTTCCTCTGCTCCCCACATCCAGCAATTTTGTGAGTGATCATCCATACTGGTGTGGGCTTTTCAGGATATCACTGTCTTTAAGTCCCCAATCCTCCTGGAAGTAAACATCCCCCTCCCCCCCTTCCCAGTCTATTATAGCCCAAAAAAAACTCACTGGTTCCCTAAACTAGACGAAGTGGCATCATTCCTTCGGTCTGTCATTGGTACCCTATCTGGAGTGAATAGACATTTGTTCTCATCGCCCCAGTAAAAGTCACACAACAACAAAAACATCCTAGGATCCCACGCCTCTCATCGACACTATTCAAGGAGAGTCATTTGTTGGTTAAGGACTTGCCTCTGGACCCTAACCCCATATAAATCCCTGTCCCTCAAGATATACATTAGCTCAGGTTACAGATCAGATGGCATATTTTTACAAGTATGTACGCCACCCTTCCATGTAAGGTCAGCTTTGGAACTGTCATCTCCGGGTCTGCTGGAAATGCCACTACTGTCAACACATTACCAAATGTCTTCTGGCCACCAGGAGAGTAGTTCTATGAGCTGTCCACGTACCTTAACTGAAAAGTTTTTGCACCCTGATAAGCCTCTCTGCTGACGCAGCAATCCAAATCAGACCAAATTGGAAAAAGCCCTGGTTTAATAGGTAAAGCATTCCTGGGTGATTTTCCAGTCCCCACCCCCCAGGAGTTAGGGAAGAGAGACCAAAAACCATGTGTCTGTTTTCTGGGGTGCAGTTTAAATACTCTGTGGGAGTGGTCTTAAGCATCTCTGGGTGAGGAGCTGTGTTTGGTGGGACTTTCTGAGGGGCAGGGTCTGGGCAGAAAGGTGGGGTTTCCACTAGAACATCCCAGACTCTTTGGGTATATGGGTGCCAGGGTGCCAGGGGCTGAGGTGGAGCTTCCACCAGAACATTAACAAATTGAAGCCTTAAATTTTTCCTAGAGTTGTCAGTTAAGATGAGAAGGAAAGTAAAGCTGATGTGTCAGGACTTGGCTCGTAAGAAACCAAAGCTACACAACATGTTTAGTGTTTCCTCTGGCTAACGTTAGGGAGCCATCTGTTTCACACACCATTCCAGAAGCTTCCTGGGCCTGACTGGAAATTTATCAATCTCGACTACCTCTGCCTCTCCCTTTCCTAAGAGGCGAAGTCATGCTGAGTCTCTAGAGTCTCCATGAAGCCTCAAAACCCCTGGGGTATAACTCACTTAGAGTCAGAGTTTGTCCACGCCTCATTAAATGCTCTGTAGAGGTCCCTCCTCTTTCCCGACTCTGCCTCCCTTTGGTGTTGTTCTGCCCTTCTGAATAAGAAGATCCTCTTGGGCAGACAATAGACTGAGGAATACTGTTTCCTCCATCCTCTGCTCCTAGTTAAGAGCACGTTCCTCTAGGAAGACCTTAATCCTTCAGCCACCTTCCCCACTGGTCCCCACCTACACCCCTGCCTCAGCCTTAACCCATGTAAACAGCACGCACAAATACACATGAGCACACCAATCACTCACATACGATTTCTTAGGCTCAGTCCCAGCAGTCTTCCTGTGTAGATTTCTGTCTTCTCTTGATGCTTTATCTATCTGTATGACGTGCATGCTTTTTGAACATTTTGTTTGTTCATTTCTATTCCTTGTAAGTTATTGTCTCTTTCAAGAGCCTATAGTCAGATCTTAGAATTTTAGGATCTTTAAAAAAAAAAAAAAAAAAAAACAGCAAAATTCAGGAAGCAGGGGAAAATAGCATAAAAACAACAGATAAGTTGGAAGGATGCCAATAAAAAAATTAGAAAAGTTTGTGGGCAATGATGAGATCAGATTCAAAACTTCTAAAATAAGAATCTCAAAAGTAAGAAGTCGGGGCTGGAGTGGCATCTGCGAAGCAGTTTAGAGCACAGGCTGTTCTTCCAGAGGACCTGGGTTCAATTCCCAGCACCCACATGATGGCTCACAAGAGCACAGGCTGTTCTTCCAGAGGACCTGGGTTCAATTCCCAGCACCCACATGATGGCTCACAGCCGTCTGTGACTCCCGTTCCAGGGGATCTGACATCCTCCTCTGGCCCCTGTGGGTACCAGGCATGCATATGGTTCACAGATGTATATGAAGGCAAAACACACACACATAAAGTACCAACTACATTTTTAAAGCAGGAAGCTGCTCCCACCATCATCAGGATGTAGAGGGATACTTGAGATAAGATCGAAAGGGTGTGGTTTTCCCCATACTTGTGCCACGCACATCAGAAGCACATGCACTAACTGCAGCATACTCCACGGACATCCCACCAGTCCACAAGCCACATAGAAAAGCTTACATGACAGTGTGCTTACCTACATGACAGTGTGAGGAGATCTTTGCTACTGTCTTTAACTTGAAAACCTAAAAGAAGGTGTGGTGGTATGAATGAGATCGGTCCTCGTCGGCTCATATGTTTGGATGCTTGCCTCCCAGTTGATGGGACTGCTTGAGAAGAACTGGGAAGCGTGGCCTGTTGGAGGAGGTGTACCACTGAGGGTGGGCTTTGAAGTTTCAAAGGCCCATATTCTCCCCCTTCTGTCTCCAAATTGTGGATCAGATATAAGCTCTCAGCTACTGCTCCAGCACCTGCCTGCCTGAGGCCATGCTCCCCACCACAATGATAATGGACTCATTCTCTGAAACTATAAGCTCCAGTAAACTATCTTTTATAAGTTATCTTGGTAATGGTGTCTCTTCACAGCAGTAGAGAAGTAACTACAACAAAAGATGTACAGAAGAGAGAGCAGAAGCTCCACCATTAACAATGTCCCACAGCCTGTATATTATAAGCCAAAAGGGTTATGATTGCTTTTAAATCAGCTACTTAGCTCTCTGAGTGCCTGCCTCAGGTGAAGCCCTAATCTAATTGCTCAGGGTGCGGCTGTGGAAGCCGCCCTCCCTAGAGGACACAAGATGGAAACTTAGCTGCCACGCAAAGAGTCCTGTTGAGAGGATGCATGTCCCCCTGTTTTTCTCCATATGCAAATCAAAATAACTTGCCTAAATATGCAGACATGCATTATACACACAACCTTTCTTTCTTGACATCACATTTATGTTGAATCTTGACATTATCTAAATAGTTCTTGTTGAGAGCAGGTTGTGCCCTGCTTTAAGCTACTCCAGATTGTGCAAAACACTGATTTTTTTTCAGGCTGTGTCTTGTGCTATAAGACTTCATTTTATAGAGCATAAACACAGAGGCAGGCTGACTCTGTATGCTGTTAGGCACACAAACAACACAATCTGTCCAGCATTATCCACAGGACACAGCCTATAACTAAGAGAGTTCGTTATCTAACCCCTGCAAAAATTATCTTTGCACCTCTATCAGCCTTCTGTGAAATTCCTTGAACTCATCTGTGGCATTTTGACCCTTTTCCATCCATTCTATAAGATGGATAGATAGATAGATAGATACATAGATAGATAGATAGATAGATAGATAGATAGATAGATAGATGATAGGTCATAGATAGATAGATAGATAGATAGATAGATAGATAGATAGATAGATAGATAGATAGATAGACAGACAGACATGCTGTGTATTAGTCACTTTTATTCTTGCTATGACCAAATACCTGACAAAAAATAAATTTAAGGGATGAAGGGTGTATTTTGGCTTAATTCATGGGATGCAATCTGTCACAGTATGCAAGGCAAGATGACAGAAGCAGGAAGCTGTCTGGTCACATTGCATCTGAAGTCAGCTGGTTTCTCCTTTTTATGCAGTCCAGGACCACAGCCCGTGGAACAGTGTCACTTACCTTTGGGGGGGCGGGTCTTCCCACCTCAATGAAGATAATCCTTCACAACATTTCCAGAGATTTCTCTCCAAAGTGATTCTAGATGCTGTCAAAGTTGACAATTAATATAAACCATCACATCAACTACTTGTCACTTGACACCCAGCCATACCACTTTTGAGCTATGTATGACCTTCCATCCTTTGTCCCTTCTGACAATACAAAATGAATCCAATCCAACTTCAAAACTCTCTGTGGTCTTTAATAGTCCCAACACTGTTCAGAAGTCTGAACTCTAGGTCTCCTCTGAGACTTAAAGCAGTCTCTTAACTGTGAGCCCCTATAAAATCAAACCAAGCTACATAGTTCTACATATAGTGGTACAAAGTACACATTCCCATTGCAAGAGGGAAAAGTGGATCACAGCAAGGAACGACAGGACCAAAGCAAGAATGAAGCTTACCGTCCCATGTCCAGCATCTTGGTCTTGTGACAGAATTGTCTGGGTCCCAAAGCACTTGCACAGCCCCATCCCTCCAGGTCTGCTACCTGCCACACACACAGCCTCTCTCTGCCTCAGTAGACATCCAACAATCCTGGCATCTCCAACAACCTGGTATCCCCATTGCAACTTAGACTTCATCCTCACAGCTTTACAACATCATCTCTCAGAGCCTCCATGCAGGAAATTCTGACCTTGACACATATTCCCTGTCCTTGGTGGCTCTTGAAACTATGAGGCAAGGCTCTATGGCCCCCTCCATCTTGCATCCTACATGCTTGCAAAACCAGCATCATGTGCTTGGTGCTGCCAAGTTCTGCTGCCAGCTTGCTATGGAGCCTTGTCTCCTTGGACCACCATTCTGCTACTGGGTGCTGATCCTGGGGAAACATTTTCCTAGGTAGCTTGTTTGTTTGTTTGTTTGTTTGTTTTTTGTTTGTTTGTTTCTTTCTTTCCTTCTTTCTTCCTTTCTTCCTTCCTTCCTTCCTTCCTTTCTTTCTTTCTTTCTTTCTTTCTTTCTTTCTTTCTTTCTTTCTTTCTTTCTTTCTTTCTTTCTTTCATTGAGAGCCCTTCCAGTAGCATTGTCAGTTTGGATTTTACTCTCAAGTGAATTTGCATTTTTACAAGACACTCTCCCAGAGTAGAAGCAAGTTCTTCTCTTTAATGGTGTTAATCTCTTCAACAATTTCAGCTGCTTTGCACCTTGCATTGTCTGTGACTTCACAGCTTAAAAATGGTGAAGATCTACTGAATGATGCTGTAGCCTGGACTCCACGCATTCTGAGTCTCTGTTGTTAGATGTGACTACAATCATAATTTGCCTGTTCATTTCCATGACCCTTACCTCACAGAATCCAACTCGAGGTGGATCAGAGAACCACTGTAGAAGCCAAAGTTATAAAACTCTTAAATGAGACACACAAGAAGTCTTCATGACCCAAGATGAGTAAAGAGTTCTTTAAATGAGAGGTAAAGGGAACTGACCTTCCCATATTCAATTACATGGATGGACAACAAGAATGTTATAGTGGTATTTTATTTGTACTGAAATGTGATTTTATTTGTATGTTAATAAATAAAGTTGCCTAGGGGTCAGAGCTATTAGCAAGCCATAGCGAAAGCTGGGCGGTGGTGGCACATGCCTTTAATCCCAGCACTCAGCAGGCAGAGCTAGGTAGATCTCTGTGTGTTCAAGGATACAGCCAGCATTGGAGACACACGCTCCAATGTGTGTCCAGAGGTCTGTACAGACAAGCAGTGACGAGGCAGTCACGTAGTTGGGTTTACGACCAATGAGAAGGCAGAACAGAACTCTATTTAAAGACGAACGCACAGGAAGTAGCTCTTTTTTTCGGAGAGGTCTCTTGGCAGGAGAGGCTAGCTGGAAGCAGGCGGGTAAGGCTCTTAGCTCTGACCTCTTGGGCTTTTATCTTTACATTGGCTCTGTGTTTCTTATTTAATAAGACAGTTGGTTACTTCTACAGAATGTTGCTTGGTCAGGAAAGTCAAAACAAATCAACCAAAGGGATATGGTTATTTGTTGACATAGCACATATTGGAAAAAAGAAGGAAAAAAAAAAACACCTCGAGGCTGTTATACAGTCTGGTGTTGCGGGAAATGAAAAAGAAATGAACTGTCTTTTCTGACACAGGATTAAATAAGACAAAACTCCATTTTAAAAAATGTAAAGAAGTAGGTTGACATAAATCAAAATTCCTTCAGGGTCAGCACTTCTTAAGAGCAGAAGATATGCTCAAGGATGCACACTGCTCTCACAAGTTGTGCTTTGCACACTGCTCTCACAAGTTGTGCTTTGCTTATCAGCTGTGATTCTTATTGTGGTGGTGGCTTGGCTGATTGGGGTTTTTGGTTTTTCAAGATAGAGTCTCTCTGGGTAGCCCTGGCTGTCCTGGAACTTGCTCTGTAGACCAGGCTGGCCTTGAACTCAGGGATCCTCCTGCCTCTGCTGGCTTTTTTGAATTAGAATTAGCCGTGTGAACAAGGCCAAACTCTGACCACTCAGAGTGAGGCACAGGACCCTTTGTACCCCTGCTGTGTGGGCTTGCCTGCGTGATGTGACAGAGCAATGCACCCTTCTGCAGAAGTAGAACTTTGCACTTTGTCCAAACACTTTGGAATGTATGGTTATTTTCTTAGGACCCCAGGCCCATTTCTAATTATGTGACCCTGGCATCCAGGGAACCAAAGATTTGTTCTGAACCCTTCCTAGAACGGGAGATTTGGAGGCCTTGTCTGGAACCAGATCCTGATGGTTTTCCATGTCATCTCCCAGAGGTCATAATATCTAAATGTACCACCAAAGGAGGTGGACTTGAGAGCCAGCTACTGGAGGTGCTTCTACAAGGGCAAGTAGTGAACCAAAACCAGCATCGCAACCCTGGAGGAACTGCAAAATTTAGTGTCACCATCAAGGATTTGAAAGATGCGAGGATGATTGTTCCTATCACATCTCCCTCTAACTCTTCTCTCTGGCCTGTGCAGAAGATAGATGGACCCAGAGAATGACAGTTGACTATCAAAACCTTAATCTAGTAGTGATTCCCACTGCAGCTGCTGTACTGATGTGGGATATTTGTACACTGTGTAAAAATGTATTGCTGTGATTGTTGTAATAAAAAGCTGAATGGCCAATAGCTGGGCAGGAGGTATAGGTGGGACTTCTGGACCGTGTGAGAGAAGAAGGAAGAGATGAATCTAGGCACACATCAGACACCAAGACATGGAGGGAGTCAGACATACAGAATGAAAGAAAGGTAAAAAGTCGCGAGGTAAAACAGACAAATGTGGTGATATTTTAATTGTGCTGAAATGTGATTTTATTTGTATATTAATAAATAAAGTTTGCCTGGAGAACAGAGGTCACATAGTGAGGTCACATAGCCATAAACAGGAGTCAGGTGGTGGTGGCACATGCCCTTAATCTGATCACATGGCAGGCAGAGTCTCTGTGTGGTCAAGGACACAGCCAAGCATGGTGACATGAACCTTTAATCCCAGTACCAACCATAGAGACCTGGAGGTCTGTATAGAAAGGCAGTGACGAGGAAGTCATGTGACTGGGCTTAGAACCAATGAGAAGGCAGAACAGGAAGGCAATAAAAACATAGGTTACACAGGAAGAAACTCTCTCTTGGGAGGTGACGGCAGTGCAGTGGTAAGGTAGTCATGGCTCTTCGCTAGTTCTCTGATCTCTTTGGCTATGACCTCTGTATTTGGCTCTGTGTTTGTTTAATAAGACTGTTTAAAAATTCATCTACAGATTAATATAAATGGGTTAATTTAAGTTGTAAAAGCTAGTGGGGTATGCCTAATCTAAGGCCAAGATTTCATAATTAATACGTCTCTGTGTCATTGCTTGGGAGCTAGCTGGTGGGACAAAGAAAGACCCATTACACTGTACCAGATGGGTGTCCTTTCTTGAGCAGATGAACACATCTCCTGGTACATGGTATGCAGCTATTGATCTAGCAAATTCCTTTTTCTTGGTACCTGTCCATTAGCACCACCAGAAGCAATTTGCTTTCAGTGGGCAAGGCCAGCGGTATATATACCTTCACAGTTTTATCTAAGGTATATTGACACCAGCTCTGTGTCATAACTTGGTTAGAAGGGATTGTGATCGCCTGTCTCTTCCACAAAATATCACACTGGTGCACTATACGGATGACATTATATTGGACCAAGAGAGCAGGAGGTACCAACCACTTTGGACTTGTTGGTAACATATATGTACCTCAGGATGGGAAACAAATCCAATCAAAATTCAAGGGCCGCCGGGCAGTGGTGGCGCACGCCTTTAATCCCAGCACTCGGGAGGCAGAGCCAGGTGGATCTCTGTGACTTCGAGGCCAGCCTGGGCTACCAAGTGAGTCCCAGGAAAGGCGCAAAGCTACACAGAGAAACCCTGTCTCGAAAACAAAACAACAACAAAAAAAAAAATTCAAGGGCCTTGTACCTCAAAGAGTTCAGTGGTGTAGGGCATGAGGAGATATTCCTTCTAACGTAAAGAATAAGTTACTGCACCTGGCCCCTCCCACCACCAAGAGAAAAGCAGAATGTCTAGTGGGACTATTAGGGTTCTGGAGACATCACATTCCTCACTTGGGTGTGTTACTCCAGCCCGTATACAAAGCTACTCAGAAAGCTGCTAGATTTGTGCAAAGTCTGGGATAGGAGAAGGCTCTTCAGCAGGTCCAGGCTGCTGTGCAGGCTGCCCTACCACTTGGACCATATGATCCTGCAGACTTAGTGGTACTTGAGATGTCACTGGCAGGTAGGGATGCTGTTTGGAGCCTTTAGCAGGCCCTACAGGTGAGTCTCACAGAAGGACCTGCGGACTTTGGAGCAAGGCTCTACCATTATCGTCAGACAACTCTTCTCCCTTTGAAAGACAGCTCTTGGCCTGCTGTTGGGCCTTGGTGGAAACTGTTGGACAATGGGCCAACAAGTTACCCTGTGCCCTGAGTTACCCATCGTGAGCTGGGTCTTGTCTTACCCACCAAGCCATAAATCAGGACACGCACAGAAGCAATCCATTATCAAATGGAAGTGGTGTATACGTGATTGGGCCTGAGCAGGTTCTGAATGAACAAGTAAGTTACGTGAAAAAAGTTGCCCAAATGCTTATGGTTTTTACTCCCATTGCAATGCCATCTGCTGCCAATCATACACCCTTAGCCTCGTGGGGTGTGCCCTATGATTAACTGACCTAGGAAGAAAATAGCAGGGGCTAGTTTACTAATGGCTCTGCACGTTAAGCAGGAACCACCCAGAAGTGGACAGCTGTAGCATTACAACCCCTTTCTGGGGCAACCTTGAAAGATGCTGGTGAAGAGAATTCTTCAGAGTGGGCAGAACTTTGGGAAGTACATATGTTTGTCCATTTTGCTTAGAAGGAGAAATGGCCAGATATGTGATTGTTAACTGATTCATAGGCTGTAGCCAATGAATGACTAGATGGTCAGGGACTTAGAAGGAACGTAATCGGAAAATTGGTGAGAAAGACATTTGGAAAAGAAGTATGTGGATAGATCTCTTCGAATGGGCAAAAGATGTGAAGATGTGTGTGTCCCATGTAATTGCCTATCAAAAGGTGACTTAAGCAGAGGAGGACTTCAATAATGAAGTAGATAGAATGACCTGTCTATGGACAGCCAGACGCCTCTTTCCTTGGCCATCCCTGTTGCCCAATGGGCCCATTAACAAAGTAACCATGGTGGCGGAGATAGAGGTTATCCATAGGCTTGACAACATGAACTGCCACTCACCAAGGCTGATTTGGCTACTGCTGCTGCTGAGTTCCAGATCTGCCAGAAGCAGAAAACAACACTGAGCTCCTAATATGGCACTATTCCCCAGGGTGGCCAGCCAGTGACCTGGTGTCAGGTTGACTACACTGGACCACTTCATGGAAAGAGCAACACTTTGTCCTTACTGGAGCAGATACTTATCATGGTCATGGATTTTCCTTCTCGGCAAATAATGTTTCTGCCAACACCATCATCTGTAGCCTTACAGAATGACTTATCTACTGTCAGGGTATCCCACAAAGCACTGCTTCTGACCAAGGATCTCACTTCACAGCCAGAGAAGTGTGACAGTGGTCCCACACTCGAGGAATCTGCTGATCTTACCATGAATAACAAGTGTGGGTAAAGGCAAACTGAAATGAGTCACAGTAGCATAGACCAATACTGAACGGAGACCCAGGATTGGAACTGGTTTGCTAGAGGATGTGGACTCCCAGGAACTGAAGCAGGAAGAGAGGGAAGGCCACTTCCAGCCCTATTAAAACCCTCACTGATGGAGGAAAGGAGCAGAAGAGGTGAGCTCTCTTGAGGCCTCTGGGGTTCACCCTTGGCCCTTGTGAGTGAGCTTGAGCAAGTCAAGAATCCATGAAAAGTGACTCTTAATGACAAGCAGCAGAATAAAGATGCTGTTCTACCTTCACCCTCGAGTGCAATCCATGGCCAATCAATTCCAGTGGAGTGTTTTGAGGAACTTGATAACGCTAAATGTTTCAAATGGAGGGGGAAAGGCCTATCAAGAGCTGTCAACTTTCTGGTCCAAATACAATCACTTGTCCTACTAGACATTAAGACAAACTTCAAATCATGGGGGAAAAAAGATGGTGTGTATTGGGCACAGCGCTGTATATCCAATACAGTGTATTTGCTTCAGCACTCAAGATGTAGAGGCAGGAGTTTAAATCCAGCCTGAGGAACACATCTTAGAACTGGTATGGGGGACAGTGTTCCATAGACACAAAGTAGAAAACACACCAAGAAAACAGAAGAATGTGTGGCAGTCAACACATGGTGAAGGTGGTAAAAACCCGGAGGAAATGGTGTATTGGTTGGCAGAGGTATGAGGGAATGCTGCCCAACACAGACGTAATGATGAGCCCCAGGTAAATGCAATGCCTACTTAAGAAAGACAAAACCTTGCCTGGAGGAGATCCAGGCACATGACTTACAGACTACGGACAGCACAGGTGTTTTTAAGCTAAACTTCAATAACTACAGTAATATGAGCAAACACAGTGATGTGAAATGGAGGGCATGCATGGAGAAAGATCACTGGGGAGAAGGAGAGTCGACCAGATGTGAAAACAAAGAACAGGGAACTCCAGAGCACTAGAGAGAAAACTGCAACCCCAGCAGTAAATGAATGCCCACAGTTTGCAGAGGGTGTGCCAGGGCCAAAACGGCAGGCTTGGGGAGCAACACAGAAAACCATCAGCAGCCAGAGACCAAATTAATGCCAGGGAGAAGCACTTCACACCTACAAGCCTAGTGCCAGTCAGCAGGCTGGGCCATGCTGGCAGGGATATGGAAATGTGGGACCGTGCCCACTGGTGCCAGCCGAGACTTGTCCAACAGCCTGGCCTAGCTCAGCCTTGGTGAGCCCAGGCAATTCTGACGCTACCTGGGGACATTCGCACAGCACCTGTGGTGACACAGAAAAGACTCACAGTGTACAGGGGAACTCTAGACTCTAGGGACCTGTGTCCACCCCTAGGAGAGGGGACAGATGGTATGATGATTTGAATGAAAATGGCTGCCATAGGCTCATAGGGAGATGTGACCTTGTTAAAGGAAATGTGTCACTGGCGGTGGGCTTTGAGGTTTCAGATGCTCAAGCCAGGCCCAGGGTCTCTCTCTTCCTGCTGCCTGCCAATCTGGATGTAGAACTCTCAGCTCCTTCTCCAGCACCACGTCTGCCTGCACGCCGCCATGTTTCCTGCCATGATGATAATGGACTAAACCTCTGAACTGTAAGCCAGCCCAAATGAAATCCTTTCCTTAATAAGAGTTGCTGTGGTCACGGTGTCTCGCCACAGCAACAGAACGCTAGGATGGGTGGCATACTTCCCCCCCAGGGGAAGCAGAAGTTGTAACTGGCAAGAGTCACAGGTTAGATGCCACATTAACACAGACATCTTAGACACAGCAGTTAACGAAAGAAAGATGTGTTTTTATTTTGCTTTGCTTTTAAAACAAGGTTTCCTGTACCCAGGCTGACCTGTTCTATCTTCCTTCCTGTTGCTGAGATGGAGTACCCTGGCAACAGCAGCATTCCACTAACATATCCAGGTTACAGTTCATCACTGCAGAAAAGTCAAGGCAGGAACTTGGGGACAGAGGATGAACGCATGGGTGTTTACACTCACTCACCTTCTCTTTCTTACAATCCAGGACCCACACTCAGGAGCAGGACTGCTCACTTTTAAGCTGTGTCTTCACACATAAATCACCAAAATCGAGACAGCCCCACAGACACACCCACAGGTGAACATGATCCAGACAGCCCTTCATCGAGACTCTTCCCAAGTGATGACAGATTGCTACAAGTTGACAAAACTACAAAACAAAACCACAGTTGCCAAGGGTGAGCTTGAACGCCCTACTGCCTTTCGCATCCACGTCCTGAGTGCTGGGATTACAGACGTGAATCATTACATCTGGTCTGTTCCGTTCAGGGATCAATTTCAGGCTTCTTGTGTGCTAGGCAAGCACTGTGCCAACTGAGCTCCATCCTCAGGCCACAAAACAAGACTCGACACAATTTTGTGCCTGTTTTTTTTTTAATGATGACTAAACGATGACACTCCTTTTGTAAGGACAAGTGACAGAAGGCCTACATGAAGTGGTGGTTAGGAAATGGAAGTGGGTAGGGGCAGCAATACGGAGCAGGGTCAAGGTTCTCATTACTGTGGACCACCTGGCCATGGCTGTGAGGCTCAGCAAGTTCCTTGGGCTGAAGAGCATTGTGAAAAGATTTCAACGTGCTAAAGGGCCACAGAGAGGCTGTGTGCACGGGAAGCATATTGATACCTCCTGCCCAAGATAGCACTCAGAAGGTTTGGTGGTGGGTGCCATTGGGAAGGGAATTCAAGAATAAAACAAGACAGATCCTTGCATTAAGCAGCACTGAAAATCTGCCCACAGCCAAAAGGGTAGCTGGCTCAGTCCTCTGAACTCGATGTCCATGTAGGATTGAGAGAAAAGGAGACAGGAGAAGAGAGATGGAGGAAGAAAGGAAGGAAGGAAGAAAGGAAGCAAGGAAAGAAGGGAGGGAGGGAGGGAGGAAGGGAGGGAGGGGAAAAAGAGAGAAGAGGAAAGAGAAAAGGCAGGAGGAAGGCAGCTGCTCACCCCACAGCTGCTCACCCCACAGCTGCTCACCCTACAGCTGCTCACCCTGCACCCACAGTCGGGAAACAGAGGTAGGTGAATGCTGGCTCTCTCCTTTCTTTTCAGTTGGGGACCCAAGACCTTGGGACGGTGCCACCTACCTCCAGGGTAGGTCTTCCCACCTCAGCCCAACAGAAGCTCCCTCGTAGGCATGGACAAAGACTTGGTCTACAGGTGACTTTAGGTCCTGCCCAGTTGCCATCAATATTAACTATTACACAGCTCGTAATGCTGTAGGAAAGAGGCAAGAGGAGAGGAGGGGAGGGGTGGGGGAGAGGGAAGAGAGAGGAAATGCAGAGGACAGAGGAGGGAAGGGGTAGAGAGGGGATGGATACAGAAAGCTGGAATGAGCCAGCCATGCTGAATGAGGAATGATCACAGAACCGACACTGACTAGGATTGCTGCTGTCTAGGAAGAGGCAGGGTGGGCTGCACCCCTGGGCTGCAGGCCATGTGGATTATCCTCACAGCAGAAGCGAGCCAGTAGTAACCTATCTGAGAACTCCGGGTCCTACTGTCTCAGCATGTGGATGCATGCGCAGCTGTGGACGCCAGGGCCTCACATAGACTAGGTGGGTGCTGTGCATGGAACTGCACTCCAGCCCACGCGGTGTTCTGTTACCACTCACTGAAGTTGGTAACACGGCAGGCCCTCTATGGCCATCTGGTGAGAGTTCACAGATGCCAAGTGAACATGTGGTCACAGCAGATGGGGTTCAAACACCAGTTGCTTATTATGCAAGGTCAATGCCACCTGCCACAGAGAGGGTGCCACAGCTGCCACCTGCCACTGAGAGGGTTCCACAGCTGCCACTTGCCACTGAGAGGGTTCCACAGCTGCCAAGGAACCCACAGTGACAAGACAGGTGTCATTCTCGTGCCCCCTACACACTCCTCCCCAGCCTGGTTTTTGTTTGCTTTCTCGGGGCCTAGGTGAGAGAGACAGAGACAGAGTAACAAACAAGCTGCCTGGCCCTTTGATTTGAAAATGACTTCCAGGGAGACTGGGAATGAAGGAAGGACAGTGGGGTCCTGCCATCTCTCCCCTGGCCCTCCTGCAGTCTTGGGTCACTGCTCCCATTCACGCAGCCTTCCAACACAATGCTCTCTCTCATCCCTTTGACCTTCCTCCCTCCCACACGTTTAGTCCTGGAGTGTTACAAGCTGTGTAATAGTTAATATTGATGGCAACTGGGCAGGACCTAGAGTCACCTATGGACCAAGTCTTTGTCCATGCCTACGAGGGAGCTTCTGTTGGGCTGAGGTGGGAAGACCTACCCTGGAGGTAGGTGGCACCGTCCCAAGGTCTTGGGTCCCCAACCGAAAAGAAAGGAGAGAGCCAGCATTCACCTACCTCTGTTTCCTGACAGCAGCTGGGGAGTGAGCAGCTGCCTTCCTCCTGCCTCCATGACTTCCCCACCATGACAGGCTGTATCCTGCCTCAAAAGAAGCCCTTCCTGAAGTTGCTTTTGTTGGGAATTTTGTCATATCAGTGGGACAATAACTAATACAAGTTGTTACCCTTTCCTTGTTTCCCACACTGCACCAGCCTGGCTGCTTCCCAACTCCCTGCTTGGGCATTTCCACCTAGAACCTTCCTGAAACCCATTCAGGCTTTCCCAATTGAGGTACGCCAGACCACCAGGTGCCCGTACGTGCTGAGCTGATGTCCTTTCTCAGCTGTCACACTTTGAAAAACATCCTCTACACTGTATTGCACTGTGTTCTGAGTACAACACCCAAACGGCCCACATACATTTTCCAGTTGAATCCACAGAACTCTAGTAAGTAGATTTTGTTTTCAGGCTCAGTCTGTAGATGAGGACTCTGAGGCTCACAGCCAATAGCACACGATCAATAAAGGCCATGCTTCTCTGTGGGAGTAGCACGATTCTCCAGTCAGATTTCTACTGAGTGTATGTTACTGCTTTATGGACCATAAGTACCTTCTCACCCTAACTCAAGGAGTTCATGGTACTGGCTCCCATTGCCATCTCAGTAAGCAGGTCTGTACCAGATACTTGTAGTTCTCCAATTGATTGCCTGAAAGTCAGTCTCTAAATATCTAAAATTTAGGGACCATTTGCCTTAGATGGTATAAAGGAGTAAAAAAAATGCCTCTTTAAAACTCAAGTCCTGGGCTAAAGAGATGGCTCAGTAGTTAAGAACCCTAGAGGATCCTCCAAAGGACCTAGGTTTGGCTCCCAGCACCCACATGACAGCTAACAACCATCTGTAACTCCAGTTTCTGGGGATCCAATGCCCTTGTCTGGCCTCAGCATGTATACACACATATGGTACATAAATATTATGCAAGTAAACCATCCACACATGTATAATAATAAAGTCATAATAAGGGGGAACCTCATGTCTACTTGGAACCTCTAAGTGTGACCTTACAGAGAAAGTCTTTGCAGATGTATCTGCAAATCTCAAGACAAGACATTCTTGTTTCAGAGTGAGCCCAAGTCCTTATAGGAGAGGAGGGTGCCGAGAGACACAGAGGAGAATGATGCGTAAGGAAGAGGCAGACCCGGGAGCGATGCTGCCAAAGCCAGGGCAAAGCCATACCTGGAATATCAAGGAATCCTTCCAGAGGACCCAAATCTCAAGGTGTTGCTAGAGAGCTTCTCTCCAGCTCCCAAGTCCCGCCAGTCTCCAGCTACAAAGTCCCGCCAGTCCCGGAGCTCACTTACAAAATAAACACACAGACTCTTATATTATTTAAACTGTTTGGCCATTAGCTCAGGCCTATCATTGTCTAGCTCTTACTCTTATATTTAGCCCATTTCTATTAATCTCTACTTTGCCACGTGGTTCGTGGCTTACCGGTACCTTACATCTTGCTTGTCCTGGTAGCAGCTCCAGGCAGTCTCCCCCTCCACCTTCCTGTTCCCTCAATTCTCCTCTCTGTTAGTCCCGCCTATACTTCCTGTCTGGCTATCGGCCAATCAGTGCTTTATTTATTAACATATTTGTCATACAGAACATCCCACAGCACAAGGAATATTTGGTGTTGTTTGGCTTTTAATATATCAGCTGTTTCCTGCTATGAACTTCATGTGCGTTCTCATACTAACAATGTATTTGTCTGAAATACTTCTCAAGTGTCCTAGGCCAAAATGGCAGACAGAATAAGCTTTTCAGACCCACTGCTGATCTGAATTAAGGTAAACACCTGTATGGAGACACAGCCTGTCCCTTGGGCCTAGGAAACAGGCAGAAATTAGGTGCATAGCTTTGTTTCTTGTGCAAATGAAGCTCAGACCCTTCTTTCTCACAGCCCAAATGGCATTCCAGAGCAATTGACTCAGAATAAAAGGGCTTTTTGCATACCAGGTGTAGTGTAGCTATGAGGCAGGTTTCCCAGCTCCTAGAAGAGTTATCCTACCCTGCCAGTAAATAACAACATAGGAAAATAGAGGCAGTTTTATTTTTAGAGACACACCCTGCCAGTAAATAACAACATAGGAAAATAGAGGTAGTTTTATTTTTAGAGACACACCCTGCCACTAAATAACAACATAAAAAAAATAGAGGCAGTTTTATTTTTAGAGACACACAGAGCTTGCAAGGGGGTAAGCTGGGTCGGGGAGAGGAACTGGAAGTAACCAAGGTGTAGATAAACGAAGATAAAGATGAGGATGGAGACAGAAAAGAACTTAGAGTTATGAGAGGACAGGAAGAGAAGAGACAGAGGAGAACGAGATTGGAGGACGAGAACCAGAAGGACGAGATGGAGGATGAGGAGGGGCCAGATGGGGCAGAACTAAGATGAAGGAATTAAGATAGCACTTAGAGGGAAGAGCATAAAGATGTGGGGAGACTTGGGCAAGAAAGGAACTAAGAGAACAGAGGAGAAGCCAGGTAGAAAGAGAACTGACTTAGAAAAATAAAGTGAATGAACTAAGTTTTGTGTATGTAGATTCATTTAATATCATCAAAGATTAGAATATCTGCTGGTTATAGATTTCTTCCATGGGAGAGGGCTATTGAGCAACTGGACCCCCATACTCCTCAATTCTCTCTCTCTCTCTCTCTCTCTCTCTCTCTCTCTCTCTCTCTCTCTCTCACACACACACACACACACACACACACACTCAGAGAGAGAGAGAGAGGACAGGTTGTAGAAAAGTGTTTTGCTGTTTAAAATCACAAAGTTTCTGGTAATTTGTTTCCTTGGATACTAATGCAGCTGGATTAAGCCTCCTGGAGACCAGAGCCTGATTTGAACCCTCACAGACCACATTCTCTAACCTGATGTAAGCTTCCAGGCCAAAAGGGTAACTCAGGCTAAGGAAAACATATATTTGACTGATTAACCCACTCTTCCCTCTTGGGGACCAATGGCTGCCAAGCATGGCACGGCCATAACTGTAAGGACGATGTCCTTAATTACGTCACCAGTCTGCGACAGCATCTCAGCCTCTCTGTGCTCTCTTTTCCATATTGCCTCTCCTTCCATATTCTCCCTCCTCTGTGCGGTCTCTCTCTCTCTCTCTATCTATCTATCTATCTATCTATCTATCTATCTCTCTCCCAATAAAGCTCTAGAAAGGTAACCATGGCTTGTGACTCTTCCATCATGGATACATCCAGCACTCTCCTCCGTTGGCATGGCCACCTCGCGAGCGCCGCCACTTAGCCAACATTTGGTGCCGTAACTCGGATAGACCACCAAGGACCTCTGTGACCACTGGCTGCCGCTTGCCGCCTCCTCCCCCATCCAGCGAGACCATGAGCCCGCGAGCGTGCACGCATCCCGCGTCCCTCACCTCCGCTGGACCCCCACACAGCTACCACTACTGCTACCGCCATGATTCCTCACCACAGTGAGTGAGTCCACCGTTCTCGCGGCTGCAGTCTGAGCTATATTCTTTTCGACGGACACCCTGGGGGTTGTCCTTGGGCTGCGCTGACATCGGCAGACACATTTTCACTCCTGACAAGGGGGTCAATGCTGTCTCGGGTCCAACAGTGGACCAACAGCAGCTCAGCTGCAGCCATTCCCATCCCTTGATGAAGAGGATGGCGAACTTGAGCTGATTCATAGATCTTTCTTCACTCCTCGGGGACACCCGAGATTGGAGTCTGATCCCGGTTCGTTATTTTAATTTTTTATTTTTCTCTCGGCTACAGCCATGGGACAAAGGGGTGGACACATTTACCACCTACCTTGTTGGACAGGGGCGGGCACCAGTAAATCTGGCCACATAACAGCTTCGCGGAAACTTCTGCCAGCAGACGGGCAAATAAGAGTTACTTTATCCCCAAGCTTTCTGCTAAAGCTCTAAACCCTTCTCCCTCCCCGTTTCTGCCTCTGCCATGTGCAACCTTCTCTGTCTGACTTCCACTAGCAGTGGGTGGGCTCAAATGGGTGGGCTTGGGCGGCTTCTATGACTCTCGCCCTAACTCACCTTAACTCCACCCACTCATTCTCAAACTGCCTTGGGAGACAAAGACGGATCTGAAAGTGGCTAAGATCCATACAAATAAGTTTACAGTATTCAGGATGGCTTTTAAGCCAAAAATCAGCTTATAGCCTCAGACAAATGTTCCAAAAGGATCGATTTATAGTCTGCCTACTGTCAGATCTTCCAAAAGCTGTCCTTAAGCCAACAATCATCAGGAAAAAAAAAATTCAGGATGCGGAGTAAAATCCGTCTCTTGTTCCCCAGACCTCCCTGACTAAAACTTAAGCATCTGGAGAGCAAGGCTCCTGACCCCATAGGCAAAACAGTCATCTGTGGCATTTAAGGTGTGCCAGGAAAGAGATAAAAGCCCGAAAACAAAATTGCCAAGTGCTGGCACTTGCTGACTCCCAAAAGCTGTTGGGTCCCTGTTTTAAGTGGGAAAAGGCCACAGGCTAGCGAATGCCCTGCCAGGCCATCAACAGCCTTGTCAAAGGTGCCGCCTAGAAAGACAACCAGTTAGCTGACTGCCCCCAGGTGCCAAGACACATAGGTACATCAAGCTAAGACCTCCAGCAGACCTAGGCTTGGCTACAGACATGGCAGGGAACCCAGAACGCAGCAGGGAAGCAATCTGTTTCTCTTCTAGTCACCAGAACCACTGACTTGGTCCTGGGAGTTTTGGGATGTCACCTCTCCTTTCTCTATTGTCGGGTACAGAGGACAGCCTTACCCACCTCACCAGATTTAATTACACTTTCAGAATTACTTAATGGAAAAAGATTTCCAGCTAAGATAAGAGCTCATTGTCTCACTCCAGATCTACTGCCTGTGTTTCTCACGTGCATACAGACAGGGCCCTGATCTTTGCCTTGTCCCTAATTCCAAAAAAATAAATTCTCATACACCACAAGCTTTTCTCTTCCCAGTTCCCTGTTTTAACTCACTGTTCAGCTAATGGTACAGGACCACCACAAAGCCAGAGTCCAGAGATCATCAAGTAAAAAACTGTAACAGCTAAAAGGTATTTACACCCAGACCCAAAATCGTCTGGGCACTACAAAAAAGACTTTAATGTAAACATCTATTACTGTGAGATGCTTTTAACAATTGATCACCTGTCTCCTGGATGCCAAACTAGTAAAGGAAACAGGTGCTTTAAAATAATCTGTCCTCTGATAAAGCTTAACATGTTTCAAAATCCATCTGGACAGGCCGGATCTATCTCAGATAAATGTCAACATAAAATAATAATGATTCTTCTCTCTCTAAACTTTTTTCTATGTCACCAGTATCTTGTCAGACAGAAAGTTCCCAGCCACAGCCAAGAGGGATACATGTCTCCAGAGCAAACGGATGGCAGACAGCATCCCACAACGCCTGTCTGCCTCGGAAGACACCCCTTCTCCATTCCCCCAAGAGCCAACCAACGTCCAAAAGTCATCTGGAAGCAGCTTTTGAGAGAAACGACGCCCCTATTCCCATCTACCTGCTTTTTTTTATAATAAGCAAAAGTCTGGGATGTAAGGATTACGTCCTTAATTACGTCACCAGCCTGCGAC